>RBNI01000357.1:0-32689 GCA_003990745.1 Jimgerdemannia flammicorona | reverse complement strand
AAAAAAAAGCCTTCACCGATTTCCGATTTCTCTCAAATCCATCAGCCATTCAAGCGAGGAGGCCGAGCTTCTGGCTGCATACTTTTGCGGGCTTATCAAAATGGCAATGATGCTGGGCGGCACCATCTTCCATGCGGATCTGATGCGTGCATGCTGGTTGCGGCCGTGTGCGTCATTAGATATTTGGTGAGCATTGCAATCGCGCGAGAGTGATAACCAGGGGATGGTGTGAGTATGTATTTTTGAGACATATATTAGTTGATAAGCGAATTTATTAATGAGCGGTAGTTTAACACACATGCCATCCAATACCTTCCTCTTAATCCAACCAAAGGGTAATGCTTTCATCTACTGCAAGTCCCCTCTCCTCCTTTTCTTTCCGTCTTTCGATCTTATAAATCCACTCTGACCCCTCTCAGTCTTCACTATTTTCGTCTCTCTTGGGGTCCCTCGTCTTTTCCCTTTTGCAGCGCGCTCTTCCCGTCACGGATTCGAGCGAGGAGAATCTGCGATGGCGGCCGTGAACTGGGACTCTAGTGCATTGATTGGTTAACTGAGTTCTCCACACTTGGGTACGAGATGTTCGTTTTTCCACACGTAGTGGTTCACTATGGCTGGGTTTGTGTTATTCCAAGAGGAGGAGTTTGAAGGAGATCGTTTTTGGAGGAGAGCAAGATGGTAATGAAGGAGAGAGAGAGTGGGGGATGGTCAAATGCGATGAGAGTTGTATACAATGTGTGGAATGCATATTCCCTTTCTGTGGTTCGCTCTCAATTTTTTTTTTTTTTTCGTCATTCACCTTAGATTTTCGATATTGGACCCCATTTCGAAAGGAATCAAATAAAGGAATTATGAGAGTATTTTACAACCAGTCTGTCATAGTAACAAGCTAGTTGATAACATAGCAATCATGATCAGACTAAACACCTATTTGAGACAATTCAACAAGAAAATGAGATGTCCGGTTTATTCTCCCAAATTCCTAATAGTGGCATGGCTATGTATATATATATGTAACACAAATCAAAAAATCGGAAATGCTTATCTAAGTTGTGCAAGCGTGATTTGACATGTTATGACCCCACATAGGGGCCACTTACGTCTTCAATTTCTCGGCCTTCTTTGTACAATCGGGCCCGCACTATTCAGTCTTGGAGTTAGACGAACCTACCCTTAAACGAGCAATATGCAGGTCAACCCCTGGTTAGAGGGGTTGACAGCTGAGATATATAGATAATAAAAGGGGTGGGATATGAGCGGTTGGCAGAGGGAAATTGTTGGGTATATTGTGACGAGCAACAGAATTGTACTGCCAAAATCATAAATTAGCCACATACTATATCTAGTGCACTAAGCAACCAAGACTGCTTTACTGCACTGACTTGTATATTTAGCCAGAGAAGTATGTTTACCTGTACCCTCCAGGTACACTGTACCCTCAAAGTACACCATACCCTCAAGGAACACTGTACCCTTAAGAAACATTTGTCATAGATAACAATCTATAGTTAGCTGCATAGTAATCAGTAGCAACCACAACTGTATAAAATACCCCAGAGACAAGAGTGAATAAACCTCAGTCCAAATTAAATCTAAAGCAAAAGTCAAGTCTACCTACTATACTTCAAGAGAAACTCTACAGCTACTACTAGGAGATTATGAGCAAAGCATTCCTTTCCACTCTGGTCCACTTTCTGATACAAAGAAGAGTTTGTTACATTTTTGGTTCACTTGCCAGATAAGACTGAAGAATCAGAGTTAGCCACCAAAGTTTAAGGAAGAACTTTGCTACCATCTGAGTAATCTGCTGCTTAAGAAATAAGTCACTGTTTTCAAGTTATTCAGATTCCCAGAGAGCCCACTATAAGGAACCTTACCACAAGCCAATCTATCTGATGCAACTTCACAGTGATTTTTTTATGTAAATGAAGTCAGTCTCTGATATAACTTGCCAAGAATCTGCAACATCCAAGTCATCTAAGTTATCTGAGCTATCCATACCATCCAAGTTATTAGTTTGTTCCCAGTGAGCCCAATTCAGAGAATCTGTATTATCCCTTATTCCCAGAGAGTCCAATTCAGAAGAATCAGCCACCAGTATTATTCTCAGTAAGCCACATCAGGAGAATCTATATCAAATCAAGTTATCTACCAAATCTGCATAAAGAAGTCTACCAGATTGTTATATATAAGAAATCCATCATACTACACAGATCATCATGCTATATAAGAGATTGTTATACAGAAATTGCATACTTTTGGAAATCTGATCATCATAAAGAAATCACATACTTTTGAAGATCATCACACTATACCAAAATCACCACACTATATATACAAACCACCACTATACCCAGAGAACTATCCCAATAAGAAAATTGACATACAAATTACTCACAGATATCCAGCTTTGACTATTATACTACTAGATACCAAGGACCTCAAGAATTTTAGAATATTTTATTACTTTTTGACAAAGTAACTAGTAGCTTAAGCCAAACTACACCAACCTCTAACCTTGTAATTTGTCTCTATTGAGCCAGATACATTACATTTGAGAGCTTAACTGGGAAGATTTCAAATCAATGTGACTTTTCAGCTTACAAGAACCTATAGTCAAACTAGATATATTTGATATAACACTAACCTCTGTCACTATAGAAGACCTAGTTATTACTAATATTTTGACAGAAAGAGAAGTAATTACCTCAAGACTTGCCAACTATCTAGCATCAGAAGGATCCTAACTGGAAACCAGTACAGCCCAAAATCTCCAACCAGACCAACTAGATGATATAGGCAGTCCTGTTAGAAACTTTGGAGAACTTGTCCAGGAACTAGAAGATCTCATTGAACTAGTTCAAAAGTGTGCAGCCAGATACCCCACAGCTGTCCTGGCAATCTCACTCATAGAACTCTTACCACCAGCCCTTGTAGAACTGGAAGCAGCTCTTTCAAGAATACCTAGGCTCATTCTACCTTGTTTGAGATCTAGAACACTATCCTCAAGATACCCAAGTACTCTTATTTCCAGTAACAATTCAGAAAGTAAATCTGAATCAGAATCCAGAACAGAACCAGAATCAGAAGAAAGTGATAATGAAATGGCCATCTTATTGCCAATCTTTGCAGAATATCTAGAAGAAGACCCTAGAATATTCCTTAATAGAATTAAAGGAATTACAGCTCTGAGAAATCTCTCTAATGAAAGAAAAATCACCATTTACAAGGCCCAGCTCAGAGAACTAGCCAGAGGAATTTTCTACCAAACAATAAATAACCCCCACTCAGAACTGGTAGTGCAAATACAAGCAGCAGCATCTTATGAGCTGAAGTATATAGCCATGGTCCACTGGCTCATTGAAAAATATACAGGAAATAAAACCTACCACAAGACTCAAGAATCTATCATAGAGATGAAGATAAATCTTAGAGAATTGCCCAGAGCCTTCTTTATAAGAATCTAGAAGAGAATGCATACAGCCAGGTTCAATGCCACTAACCAAGACATTATAGGTCCAATGATCTTCATGAATGAGATTTCTCTGAACATTGCTCAGTATGTCCACACTCTAGATATCAGAAGATCTGAAAAACAAGTAGATATAGTTCAAGAATTCTTTGATATCAGACAAGAAACTATCTAGAGTGACCATGACAAGAGAGATGATAAAGAAGACATCCTAGTCAAAGCCCTACAAGGACTCCTTCAGGGATAAGAAAGATCAGAAGAAAGAAGACCAGCTAAGGAAGGAAAGAAGAACTGGAGTGAAATCCAAGACCTTAGCTATAAGTTGGACTAATTGATAGGACAGATAAAAAAACTCACCATATATAAAGGTTGGAGTTATCAAGACAACAGAAGATATCCTCCACAAAGAAATCAAGACTATTCACTCAGAGACAATAGGAGCTACCAGTAAGAAGAAAGAAGATATCTTGTTCAAGACAAAACTCAAGTCCAATGCTTCCACTGTGGACAATTCAGACACTATGCCACTGAATGTAACAATAAGAGAAGTGACTGAAGGGATTCAGAACCACCAAATCGAAGGAATGAAACTCAGTACAAGAAGGCTGAAGTCCACCCTATTGAAGACTTTGAAGAAGAAAACAACAGTGAAGACTACAGTGATCTAGACTTGTATCCAACCAAAGTCAGTATCCAAAAGACAGTTTATCCAGCAGAAAAAAGGAAGAGATCTGTTAGAAGGCCATCCAGGAATATCAGCAGAAGGATTATCCAAGAAGAAGATAAAGAACATAAGAAGAACAAGTAGAAACACCTCCCCAAATACCCTTATCTTTTGTTCCTGAAACAAATGAGCTGCCACCAGAGGATGAAGAAATGGAACAAAAAGAATGGAAACCTATGGCCCTAAAGTCCAAGAAGAAGTATACCTCAAAGACCATGCCTAGAGACATCTATAATGAAGCCTGGTAGAAGATTCAAGAAGCCAAGATAAAAGTCCCTCTCCTATAGTTCCTGCAACTGATACAAGCTGGAGTTCAAAATAAATTGCTGAGGACCACTAGGTCTAGCACTGGCTGGGTCCTCATTCCACAGCAAGAGCCAGCTTCCACACCCATCCAAGTTGTAGAAAGATATGTCAGTACCTACTTACATAGAGATATTGGAGGACAAAAGGTGAAAATCCTCATAGACACAGGAGCAGCAGTCTGTATTATTGCCAAATAATTTCTAGATACCCTCCAATGGTCTATTGATGGACCATCTAACCTCAGCATTATAGTGGCAGATGGAGCCCAAACTCAACCCCTTGGAGAAGTATGAAACATCACTATTTCCCTTGGACACATTTAGTTCTCCATCCCAAAAGTTATAGTCACTGAAGCTGTCACCTATGACATGATCCTTGATATCAACTGGATGAAGAAAATGAATGCAGTTGTTGATATTGGTCAATAAGTACTCAAGTTTGACTACTGAGGTAAAAAGTATAAAGTTAAGATAACTAGTTATGAGCAATTGAAGAAGAAGAAGAAGGTCACTATCCAGGAGAAATATACCAGTAGCAAAGAATCTACCACAGAAGAAGAAGAAGAATCTGAAGACAGAAATGACCCCAGACTCAATTCCTGGATCAACCTAGTAGATGATAGACCAGAAGACAATATATGAGTCAAGAACACAATCCCCATTACCATTGGAGTCATTGCAGGAGAAACTAAAGGATACCCTATCTGCCTCAAGAGACACAAGTGTCCTGAACACTCCTTCAAGATTATTGGGACAAGGAATTCGCCTGGCACCACCTGCCCTGAGTGCAGAAGAAAGAAGAAGAAATATAGATATGTCCCAGAGATACCTGCGGCCAAAGCTGCAGAAGTACAAGCAATGTGGGGTCAAGAATCATCTGGGGAAGAATAAACCCCTGAACAGGAGGTTTCTGAACAAGAAGTACCTGAAGAGAAAGAGGTCTCTGAACTCATTCCCTGAGATAACCCTTGCTGGACACCACCTGAAGACAATGACTCTTAGAATATAGAAGAAGGACCCAGTATAATCCCCATTATTCCTAAGAAAGAAACTTATCAAGAAAAGACTTTTTGGCTAGGAAGATGTCCACACCAAATGGTCTTTCACTCCCCCCAAGACTACTGCTATCAGTGCCATCTACTAGACCAGCAAGAAAGACAGAGACCCCAAAGACCAGAACTTCCAACCATAGTTATATAGTCAACTACTTTCTAAGAAATTACTACCAAGTTGCAAAGTTAATTTAGAGGACAAGGCTTCTTCACCTGAACAGAAATATACCCCATATCTACTCTTCTTCCAACTTATAATGAAGATGGATACTAATTTCCAAGATAGTAAGAAATCAATAACTGAGAACAGTATTTTCAAGCAATGGAATATTGCAACCATAGAAGACACTCAGACTGCCAAAACTGCAGACATCAGAAGATTCACTTCAGTCATGATGTTGCAGTCCACACCTTGAAAAGAGAAGATAACAGAAGCCAGATCTGAAAAAGTCAGACCAAGAAGTCAGGAAGAAGTACTCTCAAGATCTATAATCTAAGAGAGGACATTCTAGCTCTTATCAGATATACAACCTGCCAATAATGGGTAGAAGATACCACCAACTTCTTGGAAGCCCTAGACCCTACAGGAAGAAGAGGAATCAACTATCTCTGAGACTCCTCTACAGGAGCCAGATAGCCACACCTCAATCTCAGAGCCTGGAGGCTTACTGCTAGTAGAGCTTCAGTATAAGGATAACCTGAACTCAGCAAAGATGTTGCTCAGTATGCCCTGCTACATCCCAAGGCCAAATCACTATCCAAAGCTCACCCAGAAGATATAGGATATAATCTTCACAGTCTCAAGGATGAATCTACCAAGTCTGGAAAAATGTTAATAATTAGAACTAGACTAACCATGCAGTCACTCCAAGGAACTTATATCCAACTGACCTCAAGGTCTGGACTTGCCAGACAAGGAATAATTGTAGAAGGAGGAATTATCAACTCAGGATATATAGGCGAAATTAAGATCATCCTATATAACAGTAGTATAGAATAGTACTGAATTATTAGAGAATAAAAGATTGTCTAAGCAGTCTTTATGAATATCAAGACTTCACAATTACAGGAAGTTTCTGAACTGACTGAAGGAATAAGACAGACTAAAGGATTTAGAAGCTCTGACAAGAAGGAAGTACACCTCCTTCAAGTCAACTGTCTCAGGAGGAATGCTCCTTAGTAGAGATCCCACCAATCAGTTAGACTATACAAGAATCTTATCCTGGAGCCTGGAGAGCAAACTACCTTCGAAATCTTTGCACCATCTGACCCTAGAAACCTCTTCTTTGAGCCCAATGAAGATATCCCAAACCTGGACAAAGAAGGACCTATATTCCCTGACAAGATGAATCCAGTATACTCCCAAGGAACCAACCAAAGTTGGGAGACCATCATCTTGCCAAAAAGAACCATCATAGGACACCTGGTACCCTTTCTCAACTGAACTTATAGAGAAGTTTATGAACTAAACTTATTGGGAAATAGCAAAAGGTCTCAGAAGAAAGGAAAGGCCCCTCTATAACTCAGGAGACAATGAAGCCTTCCACCAATATTGGAGAAGAATTGACACCCCAACAGCAGTAATAACTAATAGAACTCCTCAACAAATATCAAGATATATATCTTTACCACCAATTATGGCAACCTGCCATACAACCCATCATATCACTATAGCATAATATAGGAAATACAACACCCATCTGGCAGAAACCCTATAGAATACCCCATTACCTTAAGATATTCAAAGAGGAGCACATTCAAGAACTCTTGGACAATAGAGTCATCCGACCCTCAACCAGCCCCTGGGCCAGCCCTATACTTATTGTACCAAAGAAAGGAGGATGGAGACTCTGTATAGATTATAGGAAACTCAATTTAGTCACCAAAAAGGATATCTATCCTTTGCCCAGAATCAATGACCTTTTGGATCAGTTACAAGATGTCAGATACTTCAATAGTATAGACCTTTTTGCAGGATTCTATAAAATCCCCATAGACATTAAAGATATTCAAAAGACAGCCTTCTTTGCTCTAGGAAAACTGTTTGAATACCTCTGAATGTCCTTTGGACTTTGCAATATATTCCCTACCTTTTAAAGGATGATGAATTCAGTCTATACTCTCTTAATTCACTATTGTCTGATTGTATATATGGATGATTCTAACATCTATTCAGAAAATTTCAAAGAACACCTGTACCACCTAAAGGAATTCTTCAAGCTCACCTATAAGAACCACCTGAGACTCAATGTAAAGAAATGCTACTTTGGGAAACAGAAACTTGAATTTCTTAGATTCATAGTTTTGAAAAAAAGAATCCATACAGACTCAAAGAAAACTGAGAAGATCATCAATTGGCCAATATCCAGGACCCTAAAGGAAACCCTATTATTCCTGATACTAGTATCCTACTACAGAAGGTTCATCAAGGACTTCATCCAAATTGCTGCCCCAATCAAAATTCTTCTCAAGAAAGGAGTCCCTTACAAATAGACAGAATTATAAGAGAAAGCCTTTCAAGAACTTAAGAACTATATGACCACAGCACCAATCCTTATGCACTCTAACCTACAGAAGCCATTCATCCTATATATAGATATTTCTAAAGATAGCCTAGGAGCAGTTTTAGCCCAAGAAAGACCTGACTAACAATACTATATGATAGCTTATACAAGCTGAGCTACCAATCAGCAACAGATGAACTATGGTAGCACCAAACTGGAATACCTTGCAGTCATATAGGTGGTCACTCTGTTCAAGTATTACCTCATCAGAAAAAGGTTCACTCTGATCACAGATCATACAGCCCTCAAATAGTTATTCAACTGTAAGGAATCAACTGGAATTCTAGCCTACTGGATCCTTATCCTTCAGGATTACAAAATCACTATCATCCACAAAGTAGAGAAAGCCCACAACAATATTGATGTACTTTTCCACTTGCCCCAATAAATTAGAAGAAGGGTATCCTGAAGAACTATACCCTAAAGGAAGCTCCTCAGACCATCAAGACACAAGAATATCTCATCTGAAAGGAATATCAGAAAGCCTACCAAGGACAGGCAAACATAGAAGAAAGGTTGTAAACAATATACCAACATTGGTCCAATTTCAGAATACAAGTCTGAGATATAATCAAGAGATATGATATATATCTGCCAGAAGTACCAAGGAAGAAAGAAGTACCAGGCATCTCTATAACCAATCATACCACTAGATAACATCTTTCAGAGATGGGAAGTAGATGTAATTGGACCCCTATCAGTTATATCAAGAAGAAACATATATTTTTATATTTGTGGAATATCTGACTAAGTGGCCCAAGGCTTTCCCAATGGAAATCACAGATGCCTTAACTATTGTAGGCCTTCTCCATAGACTCAAACTCAGATATAGACCTCCAGAAATACTCATCTCTGACTGAGGCACAGAATTCATCAACAACATAATCACAAGTTATATCCGAATTCACAAGATTCACCTCAAATGAACCACATAATACCATTCCAAGACCAATGGCATGACAGAAAGAATGAATTAGACCATCAAGAAAGGACTTATCTGTATCAATTCTACCAACTGGGACCTCTGCTTAACTGAGTTCCTATGGGAAATTCAGAATACCCCTGCTATCTCCACCAAACAAAAGCCATTCAAAATGATGTTTGTCAAGAAACCCAGAACTGCTGACTATGAGAATCTCAGAGACCTCCTCAAGAAGGCAGAACAGTTATATAATTAGGCCTGAGCCCAGATTATCAAAGCCCAAGAAAGACAAAAGAAGTACTATGACCAGAAGTAGAAGAATCAGGAGATCAAAATTAGAGATCAAGTATTAGTTTGGAGAAATATGATTGAAATAAATTTTGCTGCCAAACTGGAGCCCAAATGGGAAGAATCTTATCTTGTACACAATATCAAAGGAACTAGCATCTATTTAAGAAGCATGGATGGACAGACCCTTAGGACATCAGTACACATCAACTGCCTCAAGATATATATCCCTCATTATGAACCAGACAATTGACCAACACCTTCAGATCCTTGTTCTGAGTTTATTCCAATCACTTCTAGTTCCTCTTCACAATTCCAACAAGCCAATGGAAATCTCCTGCAATGAATTCAGACTCATCAAGAGAACCTCATCCTGGCCAGATACCTACTACAAGTCCACTAGCTATAGGTCCACTATATAATTGGAGAATAGTTGCAGAACCTCCCAGCAGCAGACCTGACCTACATCAGAAACTCCACTGGCCTCACCCAGAAAAATACCACTGCTGCAGACAGATTATACACAATCTACAAACAAAATGTCTCAGTATTGATACAGGCACAATTCCTCCTAAATGACATCCAAAACATGAATTCTGCTATCTACTGGAGCATAATCAACCATGTTGAGATCCTGTTTCCAGAGAAAGAAGAAGAACCTGTTAAATGGAGTGACTCTGATCCAAATGAAGATATTGGTTCAGATATTGATGCTGAAGATACTTATATATATTGGAATGATGACTAAAGGATTGTCTGAGGGTAGATCATTCTTTAGTGGGAGCTGATATCATGAGCACAGAATTGTACTGCCCAAATCATAAATTAGCTATATACTATATCTAATATACTAAGTAACCAAGACTGCTTTGCTATGCCAACTTGTATATTTAGCCAGAGATACCAGAAATAGTATATTTATCTATACCCTCCATATATACTATATTCTCAAGGTATACTATACTCTCAAGGAATACTGTATCCTTAAGAAATACTTGCTATAGATAGCAATCTATAGTTAGCAGTATAGTAATCAGTAGCAACCACAACTATATAAAATACCCCAGAGATAAGAGTGAATAAACCTCAGTCTGAATTGAATCTAAAACAAAAGTCAAGTCTGTCTACTATACTTCGAGAGGAACTCTACAGCCACTACTAGGAGATTGTGAGCAAAGTATTCCTTTCTACTCCAGTCTACTTTCCAATACAAAGAAGAGTTTGTTACATTTTTGGTTTACTTGCCAGATAGTCTGAAGAATCAGAGTTTGCTACCAAAGTTCAAGGAAGAACTTCACCCATCTGAGTAATCTGTCACTTAAGAAATAAGCCACTGTTTTCAAGTTATCTATATTCCCAGAGAGCTGGCTATAAGGAACCTTACTATAAGTCAGTCTATCTAATACAACTTCACAGTAATTCATTCATACAAATGAAGTCAGTCTCTGATATAACTTGCTAAGAATCTGTAACATCTGAGTCATCTGAGTTATCTAAGCTATCTGTGCTATCCAAGTTATTAGTTTGTTCCCAGTGAGCCTGATTCAGAGAATCCATACCATCTCTTATTACCAGAGAGCTTGATTCAGAAGAATCAGCCACCAGTATTATTCTCAGTAAGCTACATTAGGAGAATCCATACCAAATTGAGCTGTCTACCAAATCTACATAATGAAGTCCACCAGATTGTCATGTATAAGGAATCTGTCATGCTACACAGAGATTGTCATACAGAAATCACATACTTTTGGAAATCCAATCATTAAGCAGAAATCACATATTTTTGGAGATTATTATACTATACCAAAATTACTATACCATATGTACAAATAACTACTACACCCAGAGAACTATCCCAATAAGGAAATTGACATATGAATTGCTTGCAAATATCCAGCTTTGACTATTATACTACTAGATATCAAGGATCTCAGAAATCTTAAAACATTTTATTACTTTTTGACAAAGTAACTAGGAGCTCTAGCCAAACTACACCAACCTCTAACCTTGTAATTTGTCTCTATTGAGCTAGGCACATTACAATATTGTAATGTGCCTGGCTCAATAGAGGCAAATTACAAGATTAGGGGTTGATATAGTTTAGCTTGAGCCCCCAGTTACTTTGTTAAAAGCAACAAAATGTTCTTGATGTTTAGTGGTATAATAGTCAAAAGCTAGATATCTGCAAGTGATTTGTATGTTGATTTCCTAATTGGGATGGTTCTCTGGGTATAGTGGCAATTTGTGTCTTTCCCTTCTTAGACCAACTAGGAATTTGTAGAATTTTGTGTATAGCACAACAATCTCTGTTTGGCACAATAGGTTCTTTGTGCGATTTCTGAGTGACGATCTTGTGTAGCATGATGGGTTCCTTATATGTGACAGTCTGGCAATTTAGCGGTTTTCCTTCTTGGGTGACAGTGATCTCTGCATGATGATCTCTGTGTAGCATGATGATTTCCAAAAGTATGCAATTTCTGACAGATAACTCAATTTGGCTCACTGGGAATAGAGGTTGGCATGGGTTCTTCCTGGGATGGTTTACTGGGAATTATACTGGCAGTGGGTTCTCTGAATTGGGCTCACTGGGAACAAATGAATAACTCGGATGGCATGGATGTCATGGATTCTTCTGAATCAGTGAGCTTCTTCTTGAAGGTGGCAGCTTTAACTGGGAAATAACTCAGATGGCAAGAGTTCTTCTGAATCGGGCTCTTCTGGGAATAATAACTCGGGTGGCATGGGTTCTTTGGGAATGTGGATAACTCGGAAATGGTATCTTCAACTGAGAAGGGGTCTCTTGACAAAGTTATATTAAAGACTGGCTTCATTTGCATGATAGATCACTGCGAAGTTGTGTCAGAAACTGGCTTGAGCAAGGTGGCTTTCTCTTAGGCTTTCTGGGAATGTGGTGAATAACTTGGAAATGGTGGCAAAGTTCTCCTTGAACTTGGTAGCAAACTTGGATTCTTCAGGCTTAGTCTGGTAAGCATACCAATAGCATGGCTTATTCCTTAAGCAGTGGGTTCTTCAGGCTTAGTCTGGCAAGCATACCAATAATTCCAAAGGTGGTGAAGTTCTTCACTCAAACTTGGTGGCAAAATCTTCAAGCTTTGTATTGGAAAGTAGACCAAAGTGGAAAAGGGGACCAATGCTCACAATCTCCTAACAGTGGCTGTAGAGTTCCTCTTGAAGTGTGGTAGGCAGACTTGACATTTGCTTTTGGATTCAATTTTGGACTGAGGTTTATTCACTCTTGTCTCTGGGGTAATTTATACAGTTGTGGTTGCTATCTGGTTACTATATTGCTAACTATAGATTTGCTACTTATAGCAAGTTGTGCAGGTCCAGCACAAGTGTGCAGGTCTGGCACAGATGTACAGGTCCTGCACAGATATACCTTATCTGGTAGTCTGGCTATTTATACAGTTTCTGCAGTAATGATTGCTGGTTACTATGCTGTATATTCATATCATCTGGCTAATTGTTCACATCATCTGGCTAAGATATAATTCAGATAGTATGTCTTGGTTTGTCACATCAGCCCCCACTAAAGGATGGTCTGTCCTCAGACTGTCCTTTAGTTATCATTTCAGGGTTGGTAAGCATCTTCTGCATCAATATCTGTTCCATCATCCTCGTCATCTGTACTATGGTTGCTCCATTCTAAGGGTTTCTCTTCTTCTTCTGGGAATAGGATTTTGACAGCATTGATGATGCTCAGGTAGGTGTCTAGGTTCATTCCTCATGCATCATACCAGGAGAATTGTACTTGTATCAGGGCTGCAGGGTTTCATTTATAAAGAGTGTAAAGTCTGTCTGTAGCAGTGACATCTCTCCTTAATAGTTCTGTAGTATTTCTGATATATGTCTGTTCAGAGACTGGGAGGTTCTACAATTGTTCTCCAATTGCATAATGGACCTGGAGTTGGTGGACCTGTAGCAACCATCTGGCCAGGACAAGATTCTCTTGATGAATCTGGATCTTTTAGAGAGTGTTCCCATTGACTCCTTGGAATTGGGGTAGGGAAACTGGCAATAATTGAAATGAGCTGAGGACAAGAGTCTGAAGGTGATTGTCAACTCTCTGTTCATGATGTGGGGAAAGGTATATCTTGAGGTAATTGATGTATACTGGTGTCCTGAGGGTTTATCTATCCATACTTCTTAAATAGATGCTGGTTCCTCTGATATTGTATATAAGATAAGGTCCTTCTCATTTGGGTTCTAGTTTGGCAGCAAAATTCGTTTCAATCATGCTTCTCCAAACTAGTACTTGATCTCCAATCTTGATCTTCTGATCCTTCTGTTTTTGGTCATAATACTTCTTTTGTCTTTCCTGGGCTTTGATAATCTGACCTTAGGCTTGATTATGTAACTGTTCTGCCTTCTTGAGGAGGTCTCCAAGATTCTGATGGTCAGCAGTTCTGGTTTTCTTGGCAAACATCATTTCAAATGGCTTTTGTTTGGTAGAGGCAGCAGGGGTGTTCCAAATTTCCCATAGAATCTCAGGTAAGCAGAGGTCCCAATTGGTAGGATTGACTCAGGTAAGTCCTTTTTTAATGGTCTGGTTCATTCTTTCTGTCATGCCATTGGTCTGAGGGTGGTATGGTGTAGTCTGTTTGAGGTGGATCTTGTGAATTTGGATATAACTTGTGATTATGTTGTTGATGAATTCTGTGCCTCAGTCAGAGATGAGTTCTTCTGGAGGTCCATATCTGAGTATGAGTTCATGGAGAAGGCCTACAATGGTTAGGGCATCTGCAACTTCCATTGGGAAAGCCTCAGGCCACTTAGTCAGATGTTCCACAAATATAAGGATGTATTTGTTTCTTCTTAGTATAACTGGTAGAGGTCCAATTACATCTATTCCCCATCTCTGAAAGATGTTGTCCGATGGTACAATTGGTTGCAGTGGTGCTTGGTAATTTTTCCTTCCTTTGTACTTCTGGCAGGTATCACATTTCTTGAGTATGTCTCAGACTTGTGTTCTGAGATTGGGCTAATGTTGGTGTGTTCTTCACAGCTTCTCTTCTGTATTTGCCTATCTCTGGTAAGCTTTCTGATATTCTTTTCAGATGAGATCTTCTTGTGCCTTAATGGTCTGAGGATCTTCCTTTAGGGTGTAGTTCCTCTAGATACCCATCTTTCAGTTCATTGGGGTTGGTAAGAATGTACATCAACATTGTTGTAAGCTTTCTCTGCTTTGTGGATGATGGTGATTTTGTAATCCTGAAGGATAAGGATCCAGCAGGCTAGGATTCCAGTGGGTTCTTTGCAGTTAAATAGCCATTTGAGGGCTGCATGGTCTGTGATCAGAGTGAACCTTTTTCCAATAAGGTAATGCTTGAACAGAGTGACTGCCCATATGACTGTAAGGCATTCCAGTTTGGTGCTACCATAGTTCATCTGCTGTTAATTGGTAGCTTGGCTTGTATAAGCTATCACATGGTGTTATTGATCAGGTCTTTCTTGAGCTAGAACTGCTCCAAGGCCATCTTTAGAAGTATCTATATACAGGATGAATGGCTTCTGTAGATTGGGGTGCACAATGATTGGTACTGTAGTCATACAGTTCTTGAGTTCTTTGAAGGCTTTTTCTTGTGATTCCGTCCATTTGAATGGCACTCCTTTCTTGAGAAGGATTCAGATTGGGGCAGCAATTTGGGCAAAAATCCTTGATAAACCTTCTATAGTAGGATACTAGCATCAGGAATGATAATATTTCCTTCAGGGTCTTGGGTACTGGCCAATTGTTGATCTTTTTGGTTTTCTTTGGGTCTGCATGAGTTCTTTCTTTTGAAACTATGAATCCAAGGAATTCAAGTTTCTGTTTCCCAAAGTAGCATTTCTTTGCATTCAGTCTCAAGTGGTTCTTGTGGGTGAGTTTGAAGAATTCCTCTAGGTGATGCAGATGTTCTTCAAAATTTGCTGAGTAGATGTTGGAATCATCCATATATACAATCAGGTAGTAGTGGATCAAGGGGGCATAGACTGAATTCATCATCCTCTGAAAGGTGGGAGGTGTATTGCAAAGTCCAAAGGGCATTCAGAGGTATTTGAACAGTTTTCCTAGAGCAAGAAAGGCTGTCTTTTGAATGTCCTTGGGGTCCATGGAGATCTCATGGAATCCTGCAAAGAGGTCCATACTGCTGAAGTATCTGGTATCTTGTAACTGATCCAAAAGGTCATTGATTCTGGGCAAAGGATAGGCATCCTTTTTGGTGACTGAATTGAGTTTCCTGTATTCCACACAAAGTCTCCATCCTCCTTTCTTTGGTACAATAAGTATAGGGCTGGCCCAGGGGCTGGTAGAGGGTCGGATGACTCCATTGTCTAAGAGTTCTTGAGTGTACTCCTTTTTGAATATTTTCAATTGATGGAGTATTCTATAGGGTTTCTGCCAAATGGGTGTTGCATTTCCTGTATTTATGTTGTAGTGATATGATGGGTTGTATGGCAGGTTGCCATAATCAGTGGTGAAGATATCTTGATATTTATTGAGAAGTTCTACTAGTTGTTGCTGTTGTTGGAGTGTCAATTCTTCTCCAATGTTAGTGGAAGGCTTCACTGTCTCCTGGGTCGCAGAGGGGCCTTTCCTTTCTTCTGGGACCTTTTGCCTTTTCCCGATAGGTTTAGTTCATAAACTTCCCTATGAGTTCGGTTGAGAAAAGGTACCAGGTGTCCTATGATGGTTCCTTTCAGCAATATGATGGTTTCCCAACTTTGGTTGGTTGCTTGGGAGTATACTGGGTTCATCTTGTCAGGGAATGTGTGTCCTTCTATGTCCAGGTGGGGGATATCTTCCTTGGGTTCAAAGAAAAGGTTTCTGGGGTCGGGTGGTGCAATGATTTTGAAGGTAGTTTGTTCTCCGGGCTCCAGGATAAGATTCTTGTGCAGTCTGACTGGTTGCTGGTATGCTTGCTGGGGGACATTCCTCTTGAGGTGGTTGACTTGAAGGAGGTGTACTTCCTTCTTGTCTGAACTTCCAAATCCTTTGGCTTGTCTTGTCCCTTCAGTCAGTTTGGAGACTTCTTGTAATTATGGGGTCCTGATCTTCATAAAGACTGCTTGGGCAATCTTCTGTCCTCTAATGATTTGGTGCTATTCTGCACTGCTGTTGTGTAGGATAACCTTAATTTCGCCTGTATATCCTGGGTCAATAGTTCCTCCTTCTATGGTTATTCCTTGTCTGGCAAGTCCAGACCTTGAGGTCAGTTAGATGTAAGCTCCTTGGGGTGGCTGCATGGCTAATCCAGTTCTGATCATGAAGGTCTTTCCAGGTTTAATGGATTCATCCTCCAGACTGTGAAGCTCATACCCTATATCTTCTGGGTGGGCTTTGGTCAGAGGTTTGGTCTTGGGATGCAGCAGGGCATACTGGGCAATATTCTTGCTGAGTTCAGGCTTTCCTAAGACTGAAGCTCTACTAGCAGAGAGCCTCCAAGCTCTGAGGTTGAGGTGTGGCCATCTGGCTCCAGTGGAGGGGTCTCAGAGATAGTTTATTCCTCTTCTTCCTGTAGGGTCTAGGGCTTCCATGGAGTTGGTGGCATCTTCTGCCCATCTTTGGCAGGTTATATATCTGATGAGAGTTAGGATGTCTTCTCCCAAATCATAGAGCTTGAGGATTCTTCTTCCTGGCTTCTTGGTCTGGCTCTTTCAGATCTGGCCTCTGTTGTCTCCTCTCTTCAAAGTATAGATTGCAATATCATGACTGAGGTGAATCTTCTGATATCTGCAGTCTTGGCAGTCAGGATGTCTTCCATGGTTGCAATATCCCATTGTTCAAAAATGATATTCCCAGTTGTTGATTTCTTGTTGTCTTGGGAATTGGTACCCATCTTGGTCATAGGTTGGTGGAAGAGTAGATAAGGAGTATACTTCCATCTGGGTGAAGAGGCCTTGTCCTCTAAATCAGCTTTGCAACTTAGTAGTAACTTCTTGAAAGGTGGTTGACTGTACAACTGTATTCAGAGGTTCTGGTCTCTGGGGTCTTTGACTCTCCTGTTGGTCTAGTAAATGATACTGGTAGCAGTAGTCTTAGAGAGAGTAAAAGATCATTTGGTGTGGGCATCTTCCTAGCTGAAAAGCCTTTTCCTGGTGAGTTTCTTTCTTGGGAGTAATGGTGATTGTACTGGGTCCTTCTTCCATATTCCAAGGGTCATTGTCTTCAGGTGGTATCCAGCGAGGGTCATCCCAGGGAATGAGTTCAGAGACTTCTTCCTCTTCAGGTACTTCTTGTTCAGGAACTTCTTGGTCAGGAACTTCTTCTTCCTCAGATAATTCTTGTCTCCAAATTGCTTGCACTTCTACAGCTTCAGCTGCAGGTGTTTCTGGAGTATGTCTGCATTTCTTCTTCTACTTTCTGAACTCTGGGCAGGCTATGCCAGGCGATTTTCTTGTTCTCATGATCTTGGAAGTATGCTCGAGACACCTGTGTCTCTTGAGGCAGGTGGGGCATCCTTTGATTTCTCCTGGAATTGCTCTGATGGTAATAGGGATGGTGTTCTTGGCCCATACATTGTCTTCTGGTCTGTCATCCACCAGGTTAATTCGGGGATTGAGTCTAGGATCATTTCTATCTTCAGATTCTTCTTCCTTCTCTATGGTAGATTCTTCACTACTGGCATATTCCTCCTGAATAGTGACCTTGATTGCTCATAGCTGGTCACTTTAACTCTGCACTTCTTGCCTCAGTAGTCAAACTTGAGTACTTGTTGACCAATATCAACAACTGCATTCATTTCCTTCATCCAGTTGGTATCAAGAATCATATCATAGGTGACAGCTTCAGTGACAACAGCATTTGGGATGGAGAACTGAATGTGTCTCAGAGAAATGGTGATGTTTCATACTTCTCCAAGGGGTTGAGTTCGGGCTCCATCTGCTACTATGATGCTGAGGTTGGATGGTCCATCAATGGGCCATTGGAGGGTGTCTAGGAACCGTTTGGCAATGACACAGATAGCTGCTCCTATATCTATGAGGATTTTCACCTTTTGTCCTCCAATATCTCTATGTAGGTAGATGCTGACATATCTTTCAGCTGCTTGGACAGAGATGGGAACTGGTTCTTGCCATGGGATTGGAACTCAGCCAGTGCTAGACCTGGTGGTTCTCAGCAATTTGTTTCAGACTCCAGCTGGTGTCAGTTGCAGGAACTGCAGGAGAGGGACTTCCATCTTGGCCTCTTGAATCTTCTGTCAGACTTCATTGTAGATATCTCTAGACATAGTTTTTAGGGTGTACTTCTTCTTGGGCTTTGAAGCAGCAGGTTCCCATTCTTCTTGTTCCATTTTTTCATCCTCTGGTAGTAGCTCATTTGTCTCAAGGACAAAAGATGAAGGAGTCTGGGGAGGTGTTTCTACTTGTTCCTCTTCATGTTCTTCATCTTCTTCTTGAATGATTCTTCTGCTGATGTTCCTAGATGGCCTTCCTACAGGTCTCTTCCTCTTCTCTGCTGGGCAGACTGTTTTTTGGGTGGTGACCTTGGTGGGGTACAAGTCTAGGTCACTGTAGTCTTCACTGTTGCTTGCTTCCTCGAAATCTTCAACAGAATGGGCTTCAGTCTTCTTGTACTGAGTGTCATTCCTTCAGTTTGGTGGTTCTGAGTCCCTTCGGTCACTTCTTTTGTTGTCACATTCAGTAGCATAGTGTCTGAATTATCCACAGTAGAAGTATTGGACTTGAGCTCTGTCTCAGACAGAATATCTTCTTTTTTCTTGCTGGTAATTCCTGTTATCTCTTGGTGGATAACCTTGGCTCCTCTGTGGTGGATATCCTCTGTTATCTTGGTAGCTCGGATTTTCACATGTAGTGAATTTTTCAATCTGTCCAATCAATTGGTCCAACTTGGAGCTGAGGTCTTGGATTTCACTTCTGTCCTTCTTTCTTTCCTTAGCTGGCATTTTTTTTTTAGATCTTTCTTGTCCTTGAAGGAGTCCTTATAGGGCTTTGACCAGGATGTCTTCTTTATCTTCTTTCTTATCATGATCACTCCAGATAGTTCCTTGTCTGACATCAAAGAATCCTTGGGCTATATCTATCTGCTCTTCAGATCTTCTAATGCCTAGGGTGTGGACATGCTGGGCAATGTTTGGGGAAATTCCATTCATGAAAGTCATTGCACCTATGATGTCCTAGTTGGTGGCATTGAATCTGGCAGCATACATTCTCTTCTGGATTCTTATGAAGAAGGCTCTGGGCAATTCTCCAAGATTTATCTTCATCTCCATGATGGATTCTTGAGCCTTGTAGTAGGTTTCATTTCCTGCATACTTTTCAATGAACCAGTGGACCATGGCCACATATTCTAGCTCATAAGACATTGCTGCTTATATCTGTCTCACTAGTTCTGAATCTGGGTTGTCTGCTGTTCAATGGAAAATTCCTCTGACTGGTTCTTTGAGCTAGGCCTTGTAGATGGCGATTTTTCTTTCATCTGAGAGGTTCCTCAGGGCTGTAATTCCTTTGATTCCATCAAGGAATTCTCTGGGGTCTTCCTTCAGATATCCTGCAAAGATTGGCAATGAGGTGGCCATTTTGTCATCACTTTCTTCTGATTCTGGTTCAGGTCTGGATTCTGATTCTGATTCACTTTCTGAGCTGTCACTAGAGATGGGGGTGCTTGGGTATCCTGAGGATGGTGTTCTGGATCTTGGACAAAGTGAAATGAGTCTTGGTATTCTTGTAGGAGCTTGCAAGAGATTGTGGTAAAGGTTCTATTGGTGAGATTGATGGGACTGGTATGGAGTGTCTGGCTGTAAGATCTCAGACTTGAGTGATAAGATCTTCTAGTTCTTGTGCAAGTTCTTCAAAATCTCCAACAGGACCACCTGTATTGTCTGGTTGATCTGGTTGGGGATTTCGGGCTGTACTGCCTTCTGGTTCTGGTTGGAATCCTTCTGATGCTAGGTAGTTAGCAAGTCTTGATGTGATTACTTCTCTTCCTGTCCAGATGCTGGTGATAACTGGTTCTCCTGTAGTGGCAGAGATTGGTATTATATCAAATGTATCCAGTTTGACTGTGGGTTCTTATAAGCTAAAAAGTCATATTGATTTTGAAATCTTCTCATTAAGCCCCCAAATGTAATGTGTCTGGCTCAATGGAGGCAAATTACAATGTTGGGGGTTGATGTCGTTTGGCTTGAGCCCCCAGTTACTTTGTTAAAAGTGATAAAATGTTCTTAGTGTTTAGTGGTATAATAGTCAAAAGCTGGATATCTGTGAGCAATTTATATGTCAATTTCCGAATGGGATAGTTCTCTGGGTATAGCAGTGATTTGTATCTTTCCCTTTTTGGGTCAACTGGGAATTAGTAGAATTTCATATATAGCATGATGATCTCTGTATGGGGCAGTGGGTTGCTTATATGATTTCTCAGTAATGATCTTGTGTAGCACAATGGGTTTCTTATACATGATGGTCTGGCAATTTAGCAGTTTTCCTTCTTGGGTAATGGTGACCTCTGCATGATGATCTCTGTGTAGTATGAAAATTTTCAAAAGTATGCAATTTCTGATAGATAACTTGATTTGGCTCACTGGGAATAGAGGTTGGCATGGGTTCTTCCTGGGATGGTTTACTGGGAATTATACTGGTAGTAGGTTCTCTTAATCAGGCTCACTGGGAATAAACAAATAACTCAGATGGCATGGATGTCACGGATTCTTCTGAATTGGTGGGCTTCTTCTTGAAGGTGGCAGCTTTAACTGGAAAATAACTCAGATAGCAAGAGAGTTGTTCTGAATTGGGCTCTTCTGGGAATAATAACTTGGGTGAAATGGGTTCTTTGAGAATGTGGATAACTCAGAAATGGTGGCTTCAACTGGGAAGGGGTCTCTTGGCAAAGTTACATTAAAGACTGGATTCATTTGCATAATGGATCACTGTGAAGTTGTGTCAGAAACTGGCTTGAGCAAGGTGGCTTTCTCTTAGGCTTTCTGGAAATGTGGTGAATAACTTGGAAATGGTGGTGAAGTTCTCTTGAACTTGGTGGCAAACTTAGATTCTTCAGGCTTAGTCTGCCAAGCATACCAATAGTGCATCTTATTTCTTAAGCAGTAGGTTCTTCAGGCTTAGTCTGGCAAGTATACTAATAATTCCAAAGGTGGTGAAGTTCTTCACTCAAACTTGGCAGCGAAATCTTCAAGCTTTGTATCGAAAAGTGGACCAGAGTGGAAAAGGAGACCAATGCCCACAATCTCCTAACAGTGGCTGTAGAGTTCCTCTTGAAGTATAGTAGGCAGACTTGACTTTTGCTTTTGGATTCAATTTCAGACTAAGGTTTATTCACTCTTATCTCTGGGATAATTTATACAATTGTGGTTGCTATCTGGTTACTATGGTACTAACTATAGATTTGCTACTTATAGCAAGTTGTATAGGTCCAGCACAAGTGTATAGGTCCAGCACAAGTGTATAGGTCTGGCACAGATGTACAGGTCCTGTACAGATATACCTTATCTGGTAGTCTGGCTATTTATACAGTTTCTGCAGCAATGGTTGCTAGTTACTATACTGTGTGTTCATGTCATCTGGCTAATTGTTTGTGTTATCTGACTAAGGTATAATTTGGGTGGTACATATGTCTTAGTTTGTTACAATATATAGATAGGTTCACTAAGGATATTACTATTCATCTTGAGTATCTGAAAAGTGATAGCTTGAGTGTGAATTCTTAGGATATATATATGATCCTCTGCTGGGATACCCACTCTCTTCCAAATTTCTAGACTGGCTAATGGAAACCCTCTATTTATACTGGATTTCAGCCTATTGGCCAATAAATACTTATGGATTGATATTTCTACAGGTCCAAACATCTATATCAATATCTCTTCTACATATTCTCCTCTCTTCTAGTACTGTCACACTTGTCTTAGAGATAGAAATACTCCTTTTTGTACTAAGATACATCAATTTAGGGCACTATAAAATTGGTAGGCTGCCATAAGCCACAAATTGCCAAGTCTGAGTAATATGGCAGACTATTGTGTGACACTAGGCAGAAACTACTATCTACAGACCAATATATATTTGGCTTTTTCAAGTGAGTTTTTGTAGATATAAAATTGTACAATATAAATATTTCAAATTTTTCAATAAGATAGATATAGTTTTAGAAGAAGTGTTTGCCTACCTTATTGAATAAGAGATCTATTTAGAGTATATATTAATATATATCTTATACTTAAAGTTATCTCTGATCTAGTTTTGTTCCACACTCACAGCTTATAGTTCAATACTTATGTATTTTATTCAAGTTTTCTTATCCCTTTTAACCATATCTGAGATAGGCCAGTTTTCTCTTCAAGGATTGACCTGTTGTACTTTGTAAGCATATTCTCACCCACTACTCCCACCCTTCCCCCACTCTGCCTACAGATTTTCTCCACTAAGTAATACTTCAACTACCCTGCAACCCCCAACTAAGCCACCAGCCCATCAAGGTGTTTTCTATAAGGCTATGCCAATGCAACAACCAGTCCCCTAAGCTCAGTCTCCTCTCATCCTCAAAAATAAATAGTCAGTGGCTGGCCAGCCCCACCCAAATTGTCAAAACCCAGTCTAAGATAAGTCACTCCTTTCTCACCCCCCTCACCAGTCTATCCCTCAAATTCTCCCACTGACCCCATATACCATCTCCCCTATACACTACCCCCAAACAATCCTGAACAACCTGCTAAAAGTTACTAAGTACCTTATACTCCCCTAACCAATGTTCAGATGTCTGTATATATCCTCCTTCCTGTCTTATATTGTGGTACTTCTCACAGTCAAAGCAATCCCCCTCAATTAGGTGCCCCAAGCAGAAGTTGAGCATTACATTCCTCCTCAACATGTGCCACCAGACCACTCAGTACTTTGGCAGTATCTACCTCTTCACTTCAGCACTCTAGGCCCACATGCCATACCAGTTTCACTCTTCTCTAATACTTACTCCCTGCCATCCACTAGGCCACAAATTCTGGCCTTGTCTCCTTTGGCAATCTATCTCATCACTAATGTTGAACTTAATTAAGAAAACATCTCCCAGCAGTATTTGGTCCTATCTCTACATTGCCAGGTCTCAAGCCACCTTTCCTTCATTACTCTGCCAACAAATTTCAATGCAGTGTACCCACTCTGCTACTCCCTATCAGAAATATTTATATTGCAATCATGTAGTATTCTGAAGCCCAACCAATAATAAGAGGTCTCCTATTGAGCCTCTTAGTGAGGATCTCATCTCTCAGATCTTCTGTAATAGAGAGACCCAACTGCTCTCTCTTAACTCCACCATTCTCTTTAACCACTATGCTCTCAAGCAGTATAGCCTCTTCAGAAAGTCAACCAGCCCAAGTCCTCCTCTTGCCACCAGTAAGGATAAGATCTCCCAACTAATCTGACTCCTTCTTCCAGCCCAGATCCACCCCTTGGTTAGCTTCATCAATTACTTCACCACTTAGACTGAAAAGTTCAGATGATAAACTAGATACCACAACTTTGGCAGCCAATAGATATTCAAAATCAAGACCCACTCTGCTAGAGATAAGTGGTGATCCCCCCAGCTCTACAGGATCTCTCCCCAGATTTCAACCCTCTGCTTCCACCAAAGTCTAGGTAGTACTGACCCATATACTGACAAATAAATACCCAAGTACTGTACTACCTCACCAGAAGGGACAATTATTCCAATAACATCCCCTCCCATCAGGCCATTATCTAATACTATTGTTTCACACTTATACCAATTGAGTTTAGCCCCAAAGTTCTCCTCATACCACTCCATGGTTTCCTTGAGCTCCTCAACATTAGCAATGAATCTCAGGCTGATCACTATATCATCTGCAAAGGCCCCAACTTTCCACCCAATTCCAAAGATGGAGAGCCCTACTATCTTCTGTCTAATTCTGTCCATTAGGGGTTCCAGAGAAAGAGTATATAGAATGGGAGACAGTGGGTCCCCCTGGGGCACACCCCTATCCAGGGGAAATGACACCTCTCTATGTCTATTACATATGAGTGCAGCCCTACTCCCTTCTAGTAGGCTGATTATTACTGACCAGAACTGGTATAGTACCCTAGTTCTATCCAATACTTTTGCTAGCCAAACTCACTGCACCTGGTCATATGCCTTCTCCTGATCCAAGAAGACCAGTCATCCATCCAGTCTATAAGCTTGTACCCCTTCAATAACTCCATGTATCCAGGCCATACCATCCCTAATGAGCTGGCCTCCTACAAAGCCCTTCTGCTCAATACTCAAGACTTGCTGGACCATCTTCTGTAGTCTCATAATCACTACCTTAGTCACTAACTTTCTGTTCATATCCAGCAGTATAATCAGCCACAGTCCTCTTATCTTCCTTTATTCTTGTAAAGCAATGTCACCAACCCCAGATCTAGCTCCCCCACCCATCTCCCTGTCTGTAGTATAAAATCACACAATGCTGTCATCTCACCCAGTACTCCTGGGACTCCCACCATCTTCTTCCAGAAGTCCTAGGACAGACCATCCTCTTCAGGTACCATATTCGGTATTATTGCAGCAAGAATCTAGTGCATCTCTTTCTCTTGTACTGGCAATACCAAGTCACCCAGTCCATCCACTTGTAGAGGGTACTAGTCCTCCAATGCCTGGTTAATGGCAATAGCATCAGCCCCACCCTCCTCCTCACTCTACAATCTACTCCATTACTTCTTTAATGATCCAAGAATATCTTGTATACCATGCACCAGTATACCATCAGAGTCAAGCACCCCCTCCCACCTTTGCTGTACCCTTCTCACCTGAAGAGCCCTCATGAGATACTTAGAGGACCTCTTCTCTTCCTCCAAACCCTACCAATGAAGCCATGCTGCCAAGCTCTGTACCCTGGCCTCCTCCTCTTCCTGCAGCACCTGTTGTAATTCTCCAATCTCCATTTTCACTCTCATTAATCTCCAATCCTCTCTCCCCTCCAATGTTACTAGCCCTGCTCAATCCTCTAAGAGTCTAGTCAGTCTAACAGAAGCCCATCTCACCTATTGCCTCCTCTGCTTCCCAGTCTCCTTGCCAGCCTCACTCCAGTAGACCCTGGCCATCTCTTTTATCCTCATCCACTAAATACCAACTGGGGCACCTTTCTGCCTCTAGCTCTCCATCTTTAGTTGAATGTCTTCAGCCCACTCATCTTACTGGATCCTATCATCTAATAAAGAGGAATTGAGGTACCAATGTCCAGGCCCATCCCCACTCCCCCCAAAATACCCCTGCTCCAACAGCCCCCAATGATCTGACCAAGGACACCATTCTACCTCCAGCAACTTCCAAACATCCAAGCCCCAGCAGCTAGCCATTAACATCCAGTCAATTCTCATCCCTAGGCCCTCTGCCCAGTGCATGTATACCCTCCTATCCCTCCAACACTCCCTACCAGCATCTATCAGAGCACTTAACCTTTCCACTTCCTCCTATACCACTAGCTCTCCACTCTTACTCTCAGCTCTCCACTCTCTATCTGTTCTATCTATCAGTACATCCCAGACCATATTGAAGTCTTCACTAAGCATATCCACCCCAGTCTCTGCAAGGACCCCACTCTCCTGGAGACCCTTCACCCAATCCACATACTCACCCTGTACAACAGAGCAGTAACAGGAGTCCACTGTGACCAGCTCCCAACCTGTATATATCCACTCTCTCCAGACCAATCTATCCCCCCAACTTCTCATATCCCATATCTCCTCTCTATCTTTCTAGACCAGAATCTCAATCTTGCCCTTCCAAACTGCCTCACCTCTCTATTTCTTTGTCCATTCCAGCCTATCTAACTCATTCTCACACCTGATATCCTGCAATAGGAAGAGATTGGCCTCCAATCTCTTCAGCTAAGTAAAAATGTTCCTATATTGAGAAGTGCCCCATAACCCATTCACATTCAAAGAGAAAATGTTGATTGTACTATTCATAATGAAATATGGTATATTATCTAGTCCATCTCTACTGCTCCATGTTCATCTCTTCCTGCACTATGTCCAGATTATGTTCTGTAGTCAATGCCTCTTCTTCAGCTCTCTGAGCCTCCAATCCAGCCAACAGCTCATTCATCTCCCCATCCACCTTCTCCTCAAACTCCTCTCAGTACTCCAGGCAGGCCTCCTGCCAGAGCTGCAATCCATGATACTTGGTCTAGCAGTATTTAGCTCTCTCCCTAGTAATATCTATCAGCTCTGCCTCTTGCTCCTTATCCACCTCATACTCTTCCTCCTTCAGATATACTGCAAGGATTTCTGCCTTCAATACCAACATTACTCTATCCTCCTGTAGGATCCACACCCAATACTCATTGCTCATTACTCTCAAGTCCACCTCTCCCACTAAGTTATTCATCATTCTACATATCCAAAGTAGGTTCCCCACCTCCTTCCCTCCAGAAGTCACTAGTCTCCCTCCATCCAGCATTGTAGTGTCAGCTCTAGTACTTGCAGACTCATCTCAAACCTCCAGGACATCCACCAGTTCTTCCTCTCTAACTGCCACCACTTGTCCCCCATTTGCTATCTCAGGAACTCCAAATTGCACACATTGGGCCCCCTGCATTGGTACATCCTCTACCACCCTGCTTCAGGAAGTCAGACCTTGCCTGATAAGAGGAGTAAGAGTAGGCAATTCCTCTTAGGCCTTCTCCTAGACCTCAAATGTACCATCAGCATATGGGTTATTGCCAGTCACCTTCCTGTCCTCTCCTATCTCCTTCTCTGCACTCCTGCTACCCTCACTGACCCAGATACTTACTTTGGTACCCCCTGCCTCTACTATTCCACCTGTATCCTTCTATGGTCTACCTTCCAGCTTAGCCAGCAGCTCCTTCTGTCTCTTATATCTCTGAGCTCTTTTTCACTACCCCTTATCCACTCAAATCCACTTTCCATCCACTACCTCCAAGTGTGTTGACTCCACAAAGGCCTTCCAAGCCTTTGCCTGCCACTCCACAGTATCACTCAACTCTTTCAGTACTTCTAACAAGTCCTCTTCCTCCTCCTTACTCCCCTTCACCCTTGTCACCTTGCACAAGATCACCCCCCAGACTATCACCAAAGGCCAGTCCCTTGCCTTTCCAATAGCTTTCTTTCCTGCCAGCCAAATCTACATATTAATATCTCCAGTCCTGAGTAAGGTCCTTTTCCAGACCCTGAATCTAATATCTACCACCTCGCCATACTCTACCATAATCTCCTCAACTCTCCTTCTCATCTCCACTGCTGTCACCATGGGCACTCTTTTCACTAGCAGTTGTACCACTCTGGGATCACATCTCAGGCAATACACCATAGGGACATACACCTCCCCAATAGTCAATCCAACCTTCAGCACCTCCTCCAAAGGCCCAGCCTTCTCAAAGCCCACCTCTACTCCCTCCAATCTCTTCAGAAACTTTATTGATACTGCCCCAGCCACCTACTTAGTGATAAGCCCCAGTACTAGTGCTCTGAATGGATGGAGTTGATCCAGATGAGATTCAATTCAGATTTGTCATGTGGTGGATTTGAATCAACTCAGATTGGTCTCGTGATCTGATCTGGATTGATCCAGATTGATCCAGATTGATCCATCTAGATTGATCCATCCAGATTGAAATCTTTGGTGACATCACTCTTTCTTTTGTTCATTTCACTCTTGTTTTTTTTTTTCCTGCTGTACTTTGGTAACATCACCCTTTCCTTTTGCTCTCTCTCTTCTTTTGTTCTTTTCTTTGTTCTTTTTCTTTGTTCTTTTCTTTGTTCTTTTTCTTTGTTCTTTCCTACCACATCATGAGCAAATAAAACAGCAGCTCTTAATTTGTACATTGGTCCAGTCTACTCATTTTTCACCCTACAATGATCATCAAAAGAGGGAGTATTCGAGGTGGAAATGCACTCTCTGCTGACAATGTTAGATTCTTTCTCATATGGACAGCACACAAGTTGCTCATTGAGAGCCAAAGGAGTAATAGTAGTGACAATGGTAGTGGCAGTGGTGATGGTGATGGCAATGGTAGTGGTGATAGTGGTGGCAATGGTGGGGATGAGAGAGAATTCCGGCAATAACTCATGATGGCCCTTCAGACCTCAGAATTCACAGACCTCACAGCTATATATGCGGCAGCCTTTTTGGAGTAGCTGATAGTAGATGTAGGTTGCTCACTCAGCTGTCACTTGTTTACTTGTATTTATTTAAATTTCCCCAGCATGACTCAATTTACCTTATGCTTTTCTTAGAGTCCACAGCTCTATGGTGAGATCTGCTGACTTTATTTGCAATATCTAGTTAAGATGAAAAAAGACTGGTAGATGTTGCAGGGTATGCTTTTGGTAGCTGAGCTGTTGAGTCAATGCATCGCATGGTAGAGGTCTCAAAAGGAATAGAAGCAAGCCTTCATGAGCAATCTTGTACAACTTATGCAACTTGTCAGTGTGCAACTTGTCAGTATGCAGCTCACTCACTCACTCACTCACTTATACTCTTTTTCTGAAATACCCATCTCTGTGTTTTATTTAATTTCATTTTTACATGGTCTCTTCCTAAAAAATACCCACACCTGCATACAACCCATCTGCATATAACCCACCCACATGCAATCTGCCTACATACAACCCACCCACACACAACCCACCCATATGCAATCTGCCTGCATGCAACTCATCTACATGCAATCTACCTACATGCAACCCATCCACACACAACCCATCTGCATACTTATCTTGGTCCCTCAGATCAGGGCTCAGTTTTATTAAAAAGGAGAGTTCAAAGTTACCCAAGTTCAACCACATCTGGCATCTGATCAAATAGAGAAATTTGAGGGCAAGATGTTCAGCATGAGTAGTACTAGCATCATTATCAAGGCTTGGGGGTCAACATTCGAATTAGAGCCAATCATTCTTGACCAAGGGGTCCATTGGCCAGCAGAAGTAACCAACAATGAAGAGAACTATATCATTATTAATGAACATAGAGAGGTGGTTGTGATAGTGGTAAGAAATCTCTACAGTGATGAGCTTCACCACCACATCAATGAGATTTGCGAGGATTGCATCAAATACTGGATGGTAGGAAAGAGGGAGTGAAAAAGCAAAGAGGGGGGGTTAGGATGGGAATTGGGTATACTGCAATACTGGTGAAGGGTGGGTTCCAGAGTTTCAAAATCCCCCACACTCATCTCTCTTTTTTTTTACTCCTCCTCAGATAAATCACACTCTTTACCGACATACTCTTTTTGATACAATTCTAGGAATGTACAAGATTCTGTACTCCTACCAGAACTTTAGAAGTGCTATTGAAGAGCAAACTACACATGAGCACAACATAGCCTGTGCAGCAATGGTGGCTATAATCTGGGGTTTTTTGAGCAGATTGGTAGAGCATATGGCAGGCCAGCTTAATGGTAATCTCGGCACAGCTGTATATATATTCTTGGCACAATTTAGTGTGCCATATGAGGTGAGGAGCTCTACTTTTTTGGGGTGCTGCAGCCCAGGGGATTTCTGCAGCCCAGGGGGTTTCTGCCCCCCTACACACAAAAAGGACTAACTGGTTGCTGTCTATTTTGGCAGGTTTCCAAGCCAAGGCTCCTGGGGCTGGACCAAGGGTAGGCATTTACTAGCACAGCCTGGTAGTATGAGGTCCTGGGCCAAGAGTTCACCCAACTGTATGCTTGCACAATCTTTCTCTACCCACACATACAGACAACAATGTCACCCTAGTAATGTTTTATGTCCCAGAAAGGAAGGGCCCAACCTGAGAAGATAGCGGCAGAGTCTGGTATGACCTTATCTATGGTTTCGGAGTCCTGTTTGCAGCCAACACAGCCATCCTATTCTAACCACATGACCACCACAGCACTGTTGCCTTTGAGGAGAGCTCAGATACAATAGTCATCATACTTATAATAGATGATAGGCTCATCAAGGCCTGGGACTGATCGGTGGAGCAGTTTTTGTAAGGGTTAGGTAATCTTTTGCAAGAGTTAGGCAATCTTTCATGAGGGTTAGGCAGTCATTTTGTGTAGGTTGGGCAGTCTTATGTGGGGGGGTTGGGCCAGGTGCCTCTTCTGTAGCACTAGCTTAGCCATTATGAGGGCCCTACCGGCCCCTCAGCCCTGCTCTATAGTGCTGCCAGTGCAGCACTATAGCACAGGGCCAAGGTGCCTGTAGGACTCAAACCAGCAACTTTGACCACCAGAAATGCCCTCCAACTACTAGAAATGCCCTCTGACTACCAGAAGCACCCTCTGCCCCAGACTCCTTGATGGCTTGGGGCTACCTCTATGCTACTGGTGGAGGGCTGCAAATTTTGTATGCTCCCTCTGCCTGCCCCACCCGACTCAGACACTTGTGGCTTAGGGCTGCCCCTTGCTGCTGGTGGAGGGCCACAAATTTTGCATGCTCTCTCTACTGACCCTATGCCTGCCAACTTTGCCAACTGATCCTGCCCACTGATCCAGACACTAATAGCTTAGAGCTGCCCCTCACTGCTGGTGGAGGGCCACAAATTTTGTATGCTCCCTCCACCTACCCTCCCCTCTGCCAACCTCCCCCCACCAACCTCTCCAACCCAGACACTTGCAGCTTGGGGCTGCCCCTTGCTGCTAGTGGAGGGCCATAAATTTTGTGCACTTCCTCTGCTGACCCTGCACCCACCCACTGATCCGCCCACTGACCTGGGCACTAGCAGCTTAGGGCTGCCCCTTGCTACTGGCTGAGGGCCACAAATATTGTGTACTTCCTCTACCACTGCTGCCAACCTCGCTCTACTTGGGCTGCAAACTCCAGACCAAGTCCTCAGGCTTTTTTTTCCTTTTTTATTATTTTTGAAAAGTATTAAATATTCTACAAGGCTGAATTTTAGCAGCCCGAGCCCCACCAAGACTTCAGACACATACACACCCAGATTGTCTCAGCATTCAGTACACACCTCTTTGGGGTAATAAGGTCCACCCCATCTGAGAACACCCACTTGATGGGAGTACTGGAGGCAGGAATCACCAGATAGTCCCAAGCCATACCACACAGGCTGGAGAAGTCTGTTTAATATAGCTGCATATCCTAGTGGGTAGAGCGATGGTTAGATTGGTGAGTTAAATTGGTCCAATACTCGCCTGACAACCCACCTTCTATCAGTTGAGCATCTCTGTGCTCTCCAGCAAGACCACATGGTCACTGGTGAGGTAAATAGTAAGTTCATCTATTGACGGCAGCTCTTTTACTGATGGCTCCCTCTTCTTCTTTCTACTAAAGTAAATGTGGGATAAGAGGGATCCCTCAGTATATTCATCCAGACTTTGACTGGAACCTTGCAGTAGTGTATAGTTTTTCTGGTATACTTTGATTACAGCCTGCTTGGTTCTCTCAATGAAGTGCTGCTCCCAGCTCTGATCTTTATGATATTATAGCTTTAAGCATGGGTCCAGTACTGTTCAAAGAAAAAGAGAGTGAGTTTTTACAGGGTTTCTTCTGTTTTGGAAGAGGTAATGGCCACATGCTGATATTGACATATCTGTACTGATTGAGTATACAGTGTTATCTATTTGGGAGTAGTATTTTCTGAGCTTGCTTAGAACAACCTCCATGGCATCTCTCTAATTCAAACTTAACTATAAATCACTACAACCCTCCAGCCTGTCCTTGAGCTTATCCTCTAGCTGGTCAATTAGAAGGTTGTATACTGGTATTACAGAGCTTATTGTTGGGGTCATTTGTTTGACTATATCCTTTGTACAATCATCGAAACACTGGTAGTTATATGTAGTGAGATATTACATTGTGCAGAGGCAGACAAAACAAGTGTGGAGCCAGAGCAACCACCACTTACTTCCAAAACTCTGACAACATTCTTAAGTATGTTCCACTCACTTTCACCTAGAGCCTTGGTCTATATTTCCTTATCAGCAGCCACTGTTGAATCTATTGGCTTTTTTTTTTTTTTTTTTTAAAAATAAATCTTCCATTATCCAAAACAAGTTGCTTCAGCTGACCAAAGAAAAAAAGAATACATACCATAGCAAACTCCAGCACGTGCTGGATCATTACAAATGTTGAATTCCAATATATACAGACATCCAATATAAGCTCTTTTGAGACTAAACTGATTGCCCTACACTGTACAGTGAATTTGTCTCATCATTGTGAGGATGATCAGACCAATACAACCAGTTTGCACAGCTTGGAAATTATACTCAGGACCCCTCCTCTCTCAGATGTTTTGTCTATGTGCGTAAGATAATCCTGAAAAATATATTGCCACCTCGCAGTAAATGCACAGCTCGTACTACCTCGTCCTCATCCTCGAAAACGACATCTTCGAGATCGACATTAGATTCGTCAGAACTTGAAACGATATCCGTAGCAATCTTCATCTAAT
>RBNI01000356.1:0-32692 GCA_003990745.1 Jimgerdemannia flammicorona | reverse complement strand
TCTTGTGCAGTACCATTGAAGGTAGGTAGACTCAGATTTTTTGTAGGTCGGGTCTGTTCAGCTAAGGCAGTAATGGTTGCTGCCATTATGGCTACCTGGGCTGTGAGGTCTATAATCTGTTAGTTTGCCATGTTGTTTACTGGAGGCAGTTGAACTACTGGTAGTGGTGTTACTGGTACTACTTGAGGTACTGGTGCAGAGTGTGGTGGGGTTCTTTGAGTCTGTGTAAGTTGCTGGAGTAATATTTGTGGGTCTGGAGTAAGGGCTTAATAGATGGCTGTCTGTTGCTGTGTAGGTGTATTCTGTCCTGATGGAGGTACGTCTCCTTTGGTGGTGTATCCAGGATCGAATTCACTGAGATACTCCTCCTCCTCTTTGGTTTGGTCTCTGTGTACTTGGGTTTGCTTGGCATCAAAGTAGACAGAATCAGTTGTATATCTGATTTCAGATGGACTTAATTCAAAGTCAAGTTCTGGTTCGGTATTGGTTTCAGATTCAGGTAGGGCTGTAGCAGGACCTGCTTCAGGTTCGGGATCAGGTAGTTGATGAAGAGTTTCTCTTGCTTCTTCCTTAAGAATATAGTGGGCCTTGCTGTTCTGGAATTGATAGTATAATGCAGTCTTGGTTCTGGTTTGGTGAAAGTTGGTAGAGTTGAGCCACTTGGCTATAGAGGCTTAGGCTTCATGAGGAACTAAGGCTAGAAAGACTGCTGCTGGTTGTCCTAGGTCGCTCGGATTTGTGGAGCTGACAAAACTCTTGTTGAGAAGAGTAAAGAAGGCTTCTATAAGACCTTCTTCATCTTGACTTACTGGGTGTAATGCAAGGAGTTTGGTGAATAGGTATTCACCTATTTGCTGGTTTAATCGGAGTACTTCTTTCTTTGAATGAAGTTTGTCCCACTTGTTGCAGATGTGGAGGTCAAATTGTCCTTGTACATCAGGTTCAATTCTCTCCAGATTATTAGATAGTTCACGATAAATTCCAGGTCAGAGGTTGGGCTTTATACCAACTTGTAGAAATTCACAGAAGGGTTTGTAGTGGGGTGAGGAAGCGTCTTGAAGCAGAATTGGATTGTAAACTGCTGCTACTAAGTTGTAAGAGGGTTGCTTTTTAGGGTAACTGTTACGTAGTTCTGAAAGGGTTTTTTTGGAAGTTCTGGATATTCTGGAAGACCATTTTCTTATGGTCAAGATCAATTTCGTATGGAGTACATCCTCTACGCTTATTAATTTTAAGATCAGGTTGACGTCTCAACCAAAGTCCTTTTTTGGACTAGTTCTGGATGTTCAGGATTTTCTATATTTCAGGAAGTTCAAGAAACTAAGACCAGCTTAGTTGAATCAGCGTATCACTGCAGACAATACCCAATTAGGAAATTTCATGACAGGGTTAGGAGTAGGACCTAACAGGGAGTGGATTTACTTAAGAGTGGTTTATGAGTTATTAAATAGGTTTATTCGCTATTCATGATATTGCTATACTAGGAGTAGTTGTGTGAAGGGATATTGTGGGGAAGTGCTCAGGAGTTGTGTTCAGATTGTTTAGGTCTGAGATTCTGAGGTCTGGGGGAGGGGGTATTTATACTAGTGAGGGGCTATCTGGACTATGCTAGATATGGATGTAGCACTAAGTGCTTTGCTGAGTTAGAATACAGTCACATAGTACAAGTGTGATCTGACATGTCAAGAGATTGTCTGGCTGCTGAGTTAGTTCACAGTCATGTTGTACAAGGCTAATCTAACTATACTATGACTGCTAATCTATTTATAGATTTAGACACTGTCTGGATAGTCTTTGATGACATCACCATCAATAACATCATCTCTGATAAAGTAGTCATCTAGGAAGAGTGGTTTGTAGATTACTTCTCCTTGTTCACTGAGGTAATAATACATTGAGACTTCATCTCTATCTCACAAGATAGCATCATCTGTCTCATATGCTGGATAAGGTGTTGGTGGGCAAAGGAGGGGTGCATTGTCTTCGCTTTCATCAGATTCGCTGTCTGCATACCTTCTATAGGTTACAGTACTATGAGTCGCAGGATTGTAGTAAGCTGGCGGCTGTGGTTCATGTCATTTGTACTCAGGTGGTGGAGTTGTTGGTTCAATCTCGAGGGTTGTCTGGAGGTACAAGTTGTGTTCTCCGGTCTCTTCATTATAGTTGAAGTAATCGGGGGTAAATATAGATTAGTATTCATACCAGTAATCATTGTCCCAATAAGTCTCGTATGTGGTTATGAACTGTTGCAAGTTCATCGGCAAGGTTGGCGGTGTGATCAGGGTTGGTAGAGATCCTTGGCTTGAGGTCATGTCAGCGTCAGAGGGATCATTGTCTTCTACTTCATCTTTATCAAAGTTGATTATATTGTAGATGTCCTTCATGGCATATCCAACTTGGGACATTTGCAGGATGTGGTCATCAGAGTGCAGGAAGGTTCTGTCGGTAGTCTGAATATACTCGAGATACTTGTGGTTGAGTTCTTGTATCATGTCATTGATTTGGCCATAGGACAGGGTAGCAACTATTTCGCTGGTAGTAACTCAGAGGTGGGGAATAAAGGTGCTGTACTCATAGAAGAGTTCTCGGTGTTTGCGGGTGATGAGCTTCTGGTGTTGAGACATCTGGGTAATGTCTGTATCCTGGTGGTGTTCGATCATGTCTTCCAGGAGGTGGCCAATCTGATAGTAGCTTGAGATTTGTCCGATCCGGTGGGTCTCGTTAAGCATGTTCAGGGCATTCCATCAGGCTTCTATAAAGTAGAGGGGTGCGAGGCTATGGATATTCATGAGGGGCAGAGAGGCAGTGGCTCGGTTGACAATGGCATTCCAAATGTCAGCACGGATGCGGTTGTAGATCTCAGTGATCATATTTGTGTGTTTGGAAGTTGTGGTTGTTATTTGTTTTGGTTCTCTGTTTCGACGCGTCTCAGGGCTCAGTATATATGCATCTGTTCTTGATTGGTAAGATTCTATTTGTGTGAACCTTGTGTTCTGTGACTTTGTATTGACTCAGCTTTGTGTGCTGTGACTTCTGTTTGACTCAGCTTCATGATCATGCAGGTGATTTCCAGATTTGTTCGGAGGTCATGTGTGATTTCGGTGGCTTGTTAAGAGGTGACATGTGATTTCTGTGGCTTGGAGGTTGTGCACTTACAAATCATCTTGTCTGTAGAAAATATAATTCCTTAGCATTTGTTCCAGAGTTCGATTCATTCTTTTAGTTTGGCTATTAGTTTCAGGATAAAAGGCTATAGATAGTACAAGTTTCATTCCAAAGTGTATATGGAGGGCTTTTCAAAAATGGCTAGTGAATTTCAGGTCTTGGTCACTAACAATGATCTTAGGAAGACTATGATAGCAGAAGATATTATCAAACAAGAGTGTGGCTATATCTGGTGCTATTGTAGTAGTAGTAGTTGGCACAAAGTGGGCTTGTTTGCTGAGATAGTCTATGAAGACAATAATTGTATCTTTCCCATTCTTGGTTTGGGGTAGTTGTACAATGAAGTCCATAGAGATTTATTCCTAATTAGTAGATTGTACTGGGATGGGGTGGAGTAGGCCAGGTTTTGCTAGTGTTGAGGACTTGTTCTGTTGGTAGATATTATAGGAAGTGATGTAGATCTTTAGCTGATCTGCCATGTGGGGCCAATAGAAGTTTCAGGAGATAACTTTATAGTATTTATCAAATCCTAAATATCCAGCTATAGGTGCATCATGATATTCAAACAAGATAGTCCTTCGAAGGTCTCAGTTATTTGGAATATACAATCTGTCCTTATAGTAGATCACATTATCCTTCAGTTGGTATTGATGATACTGGGTATGCTTATTGGTATTGTCACTGCTTAGAATTTCTCAGAGTGCTTGAGCTTCTTTATTATCAGTACATGCTATGATAATTTATTCCATAATAGAGTTTATAACTAAGGTGAGGGTTTGGATAACTTCTTTGATTAGTAGTCTGGAGATTGCATCAGTAATAATATTTTCCTTATTAGAGTAATACTGGATTTCATAGTTAAAGTTGATAAGGACTTTCATCTATCTGGCTTGCTTTCAGGAAAGAGTAACCTGGGTCTTAATGTTAACTAATAACTTATGGTCAGTCAATATGGTGAAGTGTGCTCCTTCTAGGTATAGTCACCATTTGATCAAAGTATCCATGATAGCTAACATTTTCTTTTCATGAGTTACATAGTTGATTTTAGCATCATTGAACTTTCAAGAGTGATAGGCCACAGGGTGTCCTTCTTGCATGAGTACTGCTCCAAGGGCTAGGTCAGAGACATTAGTAGTAACTTTATATAATAGGGCAGAGTTTGCTGCTTGAAGTACTAGAGTAGTTATCAAGGCATTCTTTAGTGATTAAAAGGCAGTATCTTGCTCAGATCTCCAATTTACAAGATTGTCGAAGTTTTTTTTTTATTTCATAGTCCAGGGCTGTTCTTCTTTCTTGCTGTATTTGGTCATTTGGATAAGAGCAGTAGCAATCTTGGCAAAGTTGGTAACAAATTATCTATAATAGTTTGCTAATCCCAGGAATAACTGGAGATCTTTCAGCTTCTTGGGTCTGGGCCATTCCTTGATTGCAGAGATTTTGCTGAGGTCTACTTTGATTCCATTTGACATGACAATATATCCAAGGAATTAAATTTCTTTCAGGAGGAATTCACATTTGCTAAGTTTTGCAAAGAGTCAGTTTTTTTGAAGTTTCAGTAGTACTAGTTCAAGGTGTTCAAGATATTCCTCTAGAGTTTTGCTGAAGACTAGTATGTTGTCAATATAAACAATAACAAATTTGTCCAGATATGGGTGTATGTAGAGGGTTGCTTTTTAGGGTAACCGTTACATAGTTCTGGAAGGGTTTTCTGGAAGTTCTGGATATTCTAGAAGACTGTTTTCTTATGGTCAAGATCAATTTCGTATGGATTACGTCCTCTACGCTTATTGATTTCAAGATTGGGTTGATGTCTCAACCAAAGTCCTTTCAATGGACTAGTTCTGGATGTTCAGAATTTCCCTTATTTCAGGAAGTTCAAGAAACTAAGGCCAGCTTAGTTGAATTGGCGTATCACTGCAGACAATACCCAATTAGGAAATTTCGTGATAGAGTTAGGAGTAGGACCTAACAGGGAGCAGATTTACTTAAGAGTGGTTTGTGGGTTATTAAATAGGTTTATTCGTTATTCATGATATTGCTATACTAGGAGTAGTTGTGTGAGGGGATATTGTGGGGAAGTACTCAGGAGTTGTGTTTGGATTGTTCAGGTCTGAGATTCTGAGGTCTGGGGGAGGGGGTATTTATACTAGTGAGGGACTACCTGGACTATGCTAAATATGGGTGTAGCACTAAGTGCTTTGCTGAGTCGGAATGCAGTCATGTAGTACAAGTGTGATCTGACATGTCAAGAGATCGTCTGACTGCTGAGTCATTTCACAGTCACATCATACAAGGCTAATCTAACTATACTATGACTGCTAATCTATTTATAGGTTTAGGCACTGTCTGGGTAGTCTTCGATGACATCACCATTGATGACATCATCTCTGATGAAGTAGTCATCTAGGAAGAGTGGTTCATGGATTACTTCTCCTTGTTCACTGAGGTAGTAATACATTGGAACTTCATCTCCATCCCACAGGATAGCATCATCTGTCTCATATGCTGGATAAGGTGTTGGGGGACAAAGAAGTGGTGCGTCATCTTCATTTTCATCAGATTCGCTATCTGCGTACCTTCTGTAGGTTACAGCACTATGAGTCATGGGGTTGTAGTATGCTGGCGGTTGTGGTTCATGTCACTTGTACTTGGGTGGTGGAGTTGTGGGTTCGATCTCGAGGGTTGTCTGGAGGTACAGGTTGTGTTCTCTGGTCTCTTCATTGTAGTTGAAGTAATCGGGGGTAAATGCAGGTTGGTATTCGTGCCAGTGATCATTGTCTCAATAAGTCTCGTACGTGGTTATGAACTGTTATAAGTTCATTGGCAGAGTTGGTGGTGTGATCAGAGTTGGAAGAGATCCTTGGCTTGAGGTCATGTCAGCATTGGAAGGATCATTGTCTTCAGCTTCATCTTTGTCAAAGTTGATTATGTCATAGATGTCCTTTATGGCGTATCCAACTTGGGGCATTTGCAGGATGTGGTCATCGGGGTGCAGGAAGGTTCTGTCTGTGGTTTCAACATACTCAAGATACTTGTGGTTGAGTTCTTATATTATGTCATCAATTTGGCCATAGGACAGGGTAGCAACCATTTTGCTGGTAGTGGCTCGGAGGCGGGGAATAAAGGTGCTATATTCATAGAAGAGTTCTCGGTGTTTGCGGGCGATGAGTTTCTGGTGTTGAGACATCTGGGTAATGTCTGTATCATGGTGGTGTTCAACTATGTCTTCCAGGAGGCAGCCGATCTGGTAGTAGCTTGAGATTTGTCCAATCCGGTGGGCCTCGTTAAGCATGTTCAGGGCATTCCATCAGGCTTCCATGAAGTAGAGAGGTGCTTGGCTGTAGATATTCATGAGGGGCAGAGGGGGTGTGGCTTGGTTGACAATAGCATTCCAAATGTCAGCACGGATGCGGTTGTAGATCTCGGTGGTCATGTTTGTGTATTTGGGAGTTGTAGTTATTATTGGTTCTCTGTTTTGATGTGTCTTGGGGCTGGGTATATATGCATTTGTTCTGGATTGGTAAGATTCCGTTTGTGTGAATCTTATGTTCTATGACTTGGTATTGACTCAGCTTTGTGCACTGTGACTTCTGTTTGACTCAGCTTCATGATCTTGCAGGTGATTTCCAGATTTGTTTGGAGATTGCGTGTGATTTCGGTGGCTTGGAGGTTGTGCACTTACAACTCTCCCCTTCTTAGCTTTCGACGTCCTCATCGGGTCCTTCTAATTTTGTTCTGTCTTGCTGAGTTCTTGGTTAGGTTCATGATAATTATAGCATTCAAGGGAGTAGTATATGTTGTGTACTGATAGATATTGGAGTATTCGGATTTCAGTTGTTCAAGGAATCGTATTCCTGAACTAAGTCAGTAGCATTCTGAAGATTGGACTTGGGTTCCCATGTTGCATCATGGATCGGATAACCTTTCCATTTAATGAGATACTCAGGGTGGTTCTTGTGGCCACGTTTGTTGAGGATTTGTTCGACTTCGTATTCTTCCTGGTCATTAATAATAACAGGTGCAGGTGGTTTTGTAGTTCTGTTCGGAAATAGTTCATCATCATTGTCATTGTATCACTTGAGACGTTAGACATTGAAGACTGGGTGAATCTTAATGGTGTCTGGTAGCGCCAATTTGTAGGAGGTCGGAGAGACTTGTGAGATGACTTCAAATGGTCCAATGAACTTGCTGTTTAGCTTTGTAGATGGTCTGTGCTTGAGGTTGTCAACTCGGTATCCTCGGATGTCTAATAGAACTTTTTCTCCAATATCAAAGGTTTCTTCTTGGTGATGTTGGTTAACATACTATGATTGTTGTTCTTGAGCTCATGATAAGTTTTCAATTGCAATCTGGCTTAGATTACGCATTTGGAGTAAGAATTCTTCAACAGCTTCAACTGTAGAGGGTTCTTCAGTGGTTTGGATGAGTGTCAGAGGAGTGTTTGGGTTTTGTCTAGTGTTGGCGAAGAATGGGGCCATTCCAAGAGAGGCTTGCTTGCTATTGTTATAGGCAAACTCGACTGCAGTGAGGTGTTCTTGCCAATCATCTTGTCTGTAGGAAACATAGTTTCTTAGCATTTGTTCCAGGGTTCGGTTCATTCTTTCAGTTTGGCCATTAGTTTCAGGGTGAAAGGCTGTAGATAGTACAAGTTTTGTTCCAAGGTGTGTATGGAGGGCTTTCCAAAAATGGCTGGTAAATTTCGGATCTCGGTCACTAACAATGATCTTAGGGAGACCATGATAGCGGAAGATATTGTCAAATAAGAGTGTAGCTATGTCTGGTGCTGTTGCAGTGGTGGTAGTTGGTACAAAGTGAGCTTGTTTGCTGAGATAGTCCACAAAGACAACAATTGCATCTTTCCCGTTCTTGGTTTGGGGTAGTTGTACAATAAAGTCCATAGAGACTTATTCCCAATTAGCGGATGGTACTGAGATAGGGTGGAGTAGACTAGGTTTTGCTAGTGTTGAGGACTTGTTTCGCTAGCAGGCATCACAGGAAGTGATATAGGTCTTGAGTTGATCTGCCATTCGGGGCCAATAGAAGTTCTGGGAGATAACTTCGTAGCATTTATCAAATCCTAAATGTCCAGCTGTAGGGGCATCATGACATTTAAATAGGATAGTCCTTCAGAGGTCTCGGTTGTTTGGAACATATAGTCTGTCCTTGTAGTAGATAGCATTGTCCTTGAGTTGGTATTGATTGTACTGGGTATGCTTGTCAGCATCATCACTGTTCAGGATTTCTCGGAGTGCTTAAGCTTCTTTATCATCAGCACATGCTGCGATAATTTGTTCCATGATAGAGTTTGTAACCAGGATGAGAGTTTGGATGACTTCTTCAATAGGTGGTCTAGAGATTGCATCGGCAACAATGTTTTCCTTGCCAGGGCGGTACTGAATTTCATAGTCAAAGTTGGTGAGGACTTTCATCCATCTGGCTTGCTTTCGAGAGAGAGTAGTCTGGGTCTTGATGTTGACTAATGACTTGTGGTCAGTCAATACGGTGAAGTGTGCTCCTTCTAGGTATGGTCGCCATTTGATCAGAGTGTCCACAATGGCTAACATTTCTTTTTCGTGAGTTGCATAGTTGATCTCGGCATCATTGAACTTGCGGGAGTGATAGGCCACAGGGTGTCCTTCTTGCATGAGTACTGCTCTAAGGGCTAGGTCAGAGGCATCAGTAGTGACTTCATATGGTAGGGCAGGATTTGCCGCTTGAAGTACTGGAGTGGTTATCAAGACATCTTTCAATGCTTGAAAGGCAGTATCTTGTTCGGGTCCCCAATTTACAAGGTTGTTGAAGTCTTTCTCTTGTTTCATGGTCCAGGGCTGTTCTCCTTTCTTGTTATGCTTGGTCATTTGAGTAAGGGCAGTGGCAATTTTGGCAAAGTTGGCAACAAATCGCCTGTAATAGTTTGCCAATCCCAGGAATAACTGGAGGTCTTTCAGCTTCTTGGGTCTGGGCCAATCCCTGATTGCAGAGATTTTGCTGGAGTCCACTTTGATTCTATTTGGAGTGACAATGTGTCCGAGGAATTGGATTTCCTTCAGGAGGAATTTACACTTGCTGAGTTTTGCGAAGAGTCTGTTTTCTCAGAGTTTCCATAGTACTAGTTCAAGGTGTTTGAGATGTTCCTCCAGGGTTTTGCTGAAGACTAGGATGTCATCAATATAGACAACAACAAATTTGTCTAGATATGGATGCAGGATGGTGTTCATCAGTGTTTGGAAGGTTGCTGGAGCATTAGTTAAGCCAAAGGGCATAACCAGGAATTCGAAATGTCCATAGCAGGTTCAGAAGGCTGTCTTATAGATGTCTTCTTCTTTCATGGCAATCTGCCAGTAACTATTTCACAGGTCAAAAGAGCTCATAAATTGTGGGTTGGTAAGTCTATCGAATATTTCATCGATTCTGGGTAGTGGGCAACAGTTCTTGATGGTCTGTTCATTGAGGTCATGGTAATCAATGCACATTCGCAGGTCTTCTCCTTTCTTGACAATAAAGAGGACTAGTGCACCATAAGGTGATACACTAGGTCTGATAAATCCTTGTTCCAGGAGTTCATCAATTTCTTTTTTGAGTGCATCAATTTCTCTCGGAGACATGTGGTAGATTGACTTGAAGGCTGGCTTGGCATCTGGAATGGTTTTGATGGCATGGTCTACTGCTCGTTTGGGAGGTAGGCCTTTTGGGAGTTTCTTTGGAAATATATCTCGGAATTTCTGGAGTAGTGGTCTGACATAGCTGTCAACTTTGGAAAAGTCTTCTTCGGAATTCTCAGGTTCTCCTTTGGATGGACAGATGGAGATAGCAAAGAGAGGGCATTTCTTGGCCAATTTCTTGAGTTGTAGCTTGTTGATGTGGGTGATCTTTGGTCCAGAGTCACTAGAGTTGAGTGGGTCTTTTTCGCCTTGTAGTTTGAAGTTGTGGCATCCTTTCTTGATGGTCAGAGAATGGTTTACCCAATCAATCATGGGGTTCTCTTGTTTTAACCATGGTGTTCCAAGGATGATTTCGTTATCTGGGAGTGGTACGATCTGGAGGGTAACATATACTTGATAGTCACCAATTCAGAAGGGTAGGTTGTGGACTTCCTTGCTAATAACATGTGAGGTTCCATCAGCTGTGGCAACTGCTTGGGTTTGTTGTACTGGAGAGGTGAAGACCTTGAGTCTGTTGGCTGTTTCTTCATTGATGAAGTTGCCTGAGGCACCACTGTCTATCATGATCTTGACAGGTGCTCGATTGACAAAGGCTTTAAGTGTAAGCAGTTTGTCTGATCCAATGGTGGTGATTTCAGTTGTAGGAGCTTTCCTTCTGTTGGTTCTTCTTTGAGCCAGTTCATTGACACAAGAGAAGCAATCATCAATCATGTGGGATGAGTACATTCCAATACCGTGGGGGCATCGGCCACTTGGTACATATCCGTCTTCAATTTTCTTGTAGAATTGTTCTTCCTTGTTTACAGTAGGTTGGGCTGGGGCCTTGTTTGATGAACCGAATCCTTTGGATCCTCGGATAGTGGGCAGTAGTTCAGGGACTTCCTTGACTGTCAGGGTTGACTCGATTTTTTCGAATAGGATCTGAGCAATGCAGAATCCAATGGGAATCTTGAAGGGTGTCTAACTGTAGTTTCGGATGAGGACAATAATTTCGCCTGTATAATCTTCGTCAATGACTCCTCCTTCTACTGAGAGTCCTTTCAATACTAGGCTGCTGCGACAGCATATTCTTCCAATATGTCCTTCGGGGATTTGGATACTGATTTCTGTGTAGACTTGCTTGACTTCTCGGTTGGAAACTGTAGCTTCTTTGGCTGCATACAGGTCATATCCGGCTGCTTTTTGACTTCCTTTGATTGGGGCCTTAGCAGTTTGTCTCAACTTGACAAAGTCTAGTATTCTGGTGGTCAGATTGTTGAGGTGGTGCAGAGTGGTAACAGTTGCTCATGTTGCTGTTCATGGTTTTCGGTTAGAGCAGGCACTGGCCATGTGTCCTGTCTTTCAGTAATAGAAGCATGCTCCATTTCTTCTAAGTTCATTCCTTTCGCCTTCAGTGAGTTTCTTGAAGGTACTCGGCTGTGTGAGTTCATGATTTCTGGGTGTCTATAAAGTGGATGATGAGGGAGCTCGGGATGCTTCATACTTGGGTTCTTCTTTCTTGGTCCAAGTCTTTTCCTTGTTATTGAATTGTCTTCTGGGCAGAATGGGTCTGGCAGTCAGGATCCGCTTGACCATAGTCTTGATTCTTGCCAGGCACCATTGTTGATGGTCACAACCAGCTGGGCGTCCTTGTTCTCAGATTTTTCTAGTAAGCCATTCAGGCAGGGCATCGAATAAATGGTCTGCTCTTGTACCATTTCGTGCTTCATCATTGGCAATGTATCCTAGGCCAATGGTGTTCAGGAGTGACTCGAGTTTTGTACAGAAGGTTTCGAATTCCTCCTTTCCATGTACATCAAATTTGAGGTTGCGAAGTTTTACTCGAGATTCAGCAATCATGGTTTCGCTGCGATATTAAGCAATCATGAGTTGTTTAAGTCCAGGGGCTGCAGGATGGACTCCATATCCTGGGGCATTATTTGCTGCATTCTGAGCAAGTACTGCAGGTCGGGTGTCCCATGTGAGGGGTTTTTCAGGAAGGGTTTGCCACCATTCTTCGGCAAGTCCTCGGAAGAATGTAACAACTTGGCGGACATAGGCTGTAGTGGTTGCAAAGAGTTGTTCCAGAGTATGGTCTTGATTGTTTGTCAGAACATAGTCAGCGACTCATTCGTTAGTCCATTAATTGGCTTTGAAGTTAGTATCAACTACACTAATGAAGCTTTAGACTTCTTGTGCAGTACCATTGAAGGTAGGTAGACTCAGATTTTTTGTAGGTTGGGTCTGTTCGGCTAAGACAGTAATAGTTGCTACCATTATGGCACCTGGGCTGTGAGGTCTATAATCTGTTGGTTTGCCATGTTGTTTACTGGAGGTGGTTGGACTGCTGGTAGTGGTGTTACTGGTACTACTTGAGGTACTGGTGCAGAGTGTGATGGGGTTCTTTGGGTCTGCATAAGTTGCTGGAGTAATAGTTGTGGGTCTGGAGTAAGGGCTTGATATATAACTGTCTGTTGCTGTGTAGGTGTGTTCTGTCCTGATGGAGGTTCATTTTCTTCAGCAGTATATCTGGGATCGAATTCACTGAGATACTCCTCCTCTTCTTCGGTTTGGTCCCTGTGTGTTTGGGTTTGCTCGGCGTCGAAGTAGACAGAATCAGTGGTGTATCTGATTTCAGATAGACTTAATTCAAAGTCAAGTTCTGGTTCGGTATTGGTTTCAGATTCAGGTAGAGTTGTAGTAGGGCCTGCTTCAGATTCGGGGTCAGGTAGTTGATGAAGGGTTTCTCTTGCTTCTTCCTTTAGAATATGGCGGGCCTTGCTGTTCTGGAATTGGTAGTATAACGTGGTCTTGGTCCTGGTGCGGTGAAAGTCGGTAGAGTTAAGCCACTTGGCTACAGAGACTTGGGCTTCGTGAGGAACTAAGGCTAGAAAGACTGCTGCTGGTTGTCCTAGGTCACTCGGATTTGTAGAGCTGACAAAACTCTTGTTGAGAAGAGTAAAGAAGGCTTCTATAAGACCTTCTTCGTCTTGACTTGCTGGGTGTAGTGCAAGGAGTTCGGTGAATAGGGATTCACCTATTTGCTGGTTTAATCGGAGTACTTCTTTCTTTGAGTGAAGTTTGTCCCACTTGTTGCAGATGTGGAGGTCAAATTGTCCTTGTGTGTCAGGTTCAATTCTCTCCAGATTGTCAGATGGTTCAGAATAAATTCTGGGTCAGAGGTTGGGTTTTATACCAACTTGTAGGAATTCACAGAAGGGTTTGTAGCGGGGTGAGGAAGCATCTTGAAGCAGAATTGGATTGTAAACTGCTGCTACCAAGTTGTAGAGGGTTGCTTTTTAGGGTAACCATTACATAGTTCTAGAAGGGTTTTCTGGAAGTTCTGGATATTCTGGAAGACCGTTTTCTTATGGTCAAGATCAATTTCATATGGAATATGTCCTCTACGCTTATTGATTTTAAGATCGGGTTGACGTCTCAACCAAAGTCCTTTCAATAGACTAGTTCTGGATGTTCAGGATTTCTCTTATTTCAGAAAGTTCAAGAAACTAAGGCCAGCTTAGTTGAATTGGCGTATCACTGCAGACAATACCCAATTAGGAAATTTCGTGATGGGGTTAGGAGTAGGACCTAACAGGGAGCGGATTTACTTAAGAGTGGTTTGTGGGTTATTAAATAGGTTTATTCATTATTCATGATATTGCTATACTAGGAGTAGTTGTGTGAGGGGATATTGTGGGGAAGTACTCAGGAGTTGTGTTCGGATTGTTCAGGTCTGAGATTCTGAGGTCTGGGGGAGGGGGTATTTATACTAGTGAGGGGCTACCTGGACTATGCTAAATATGGGTGTAGCACTAAGTGCTTTGCTGAGTCAGAATGCAGTCATATAGTACAAGTGTGATCTGATATGTCAAGAGATCGTCTGACTGCTGAGTCAGTTCACAGTCACGTTATATAAGGCTAATCTAACTATACTATGACTGCTAATCTATTTATAGGTTTAGGCGCTGTCTGGGTAGTCTTTGATGACATCACCATCGATGACATCATCTCTGATGAAGTAGTCATCTAGGAAGAGTGGTTCGCAGATTACTTCTCCTTATTCACTGAGGTAGTAATACATTGGAACTTCATCTCCATCCCACAGGATAGCATCATCTGTCTCATATGCTGGATAAGGCATTGGGGGGCGAAGAAGTGGTGTGTCATTTTCGTTTTTATCAGATTTGCTGTCTGCGTACCTTCTGTAGGTTACAGCACTATGAGTCACAGGGTTATAGTATGCTGGTGGTTGTGGTTCATGTCACTCGTACTCGGGTGGTGGAGTTGTGGGTTCGATCTTGAGGGTTGTCTAGAGGTACAGGTTGTGTTCTCTGGTCTCTTCATTGTAGTTGAAGTAATCGGGGGTAAATGCAGGTTGGTATTCATGCCAGTAGTCATTGTCCCAATAAGTCTCGTACATGGTTATGAACTGTTGTAAGTTCATCGGCAGAGTTGGTGGTGTGATCAGAGTTAGAAGAGATCCTTGGCTTGAGGTCATATCAGCATCAGAAGGATCATTGTCTTCGGCTTCATCTTTGTCAAAGTTGATTATGTCGTAGATGTCCTTCATGGCATATCCAACTTGGGGCATTTGCAGGATGTGGTCATCGGGGTGCAGGAAGGTTCTGTCTGTGGTTTCAACATACTCAAGATACTTGTGGTTGAGTTCTTGTATCATGTCGTCAATTTGGCCGTAGGACAGAGTAGCAACCATTTTGCTGGTAGTGGCTCGGAGGCAGGGAATAAAGGTGCTGTATTCGTAGAAGAGTTCTTGGTGTTTGCAGGTGATGAGTTTCTGGTGTTGAGACATCTGGGTAATGTCTGTATCATGGTAGTGTTCAACCATGTCTTCCAGGAGGCGGCCGATCTGATAGTAGCTTGAGATTTGTCCAATCCGGTGGGCCTCGTTAAGTATGTTCAGGGCATTCCATCGGGCTTCCATGAAGTAGAGAGGTGCTTGGCTGTAGATATTCATGAGGGGCAGAGGGGGTGTGGCTCGGTTGACAATGGCATTCTAAATGTCAGCATGGATGTGGTTGTAGATCTTGGTGGTCATATTTGTGTGTTTGGGAGTTGTAGTTGTTATTGGTTCTCTGTTTTGATGCATCTTGGGGCTGGGTATATATGTATTTGTTCTGGATTGGTAAGATTCCGTTTGTGTGAATCTTGTGTTCCATGACTTGGTATTGACTCAGCTTTGTGCACTGTGACTTCTGTTTGACTCAGCTTCATGATCTTGCAGGTAATTTTCAGATTTGTTCGGAGATCGCATGTGATTTCGGTGGCTTGGAGGTTGTGCGCTTACAGTGTAGGATAGTGTTCATCAGTGTCTGGAAGGTTGCAGGAGTATTAGTTAAGCCAAAGAGCATAACCAGAAACTCAAAGTGTCTATAGTGAGTTTAGAAGGCTGTCTTGTAGATGTCTTTTTCTTTCATAGCAATTTGTCAGTAACTATTTTGTAGGTCAAAAGAGCTCATGAATTGTAGGTTGGTAAGCTTATTGAATATTTCATTGATTCTGGATAGTGGGCAATAGTTCTTGATGGTCTGTTTGTTGAGATCATGGTAATCAATACACATTCATAGGTCTTCTCCTTTCTTTATAATAAAGAGGACTGATGCACCATAGGGTGATATACTGGGTCTGATGAATCCTTATTCTAGGAGTTTGTCAATTTCTTTCTTAAGTACATCAATTTCTCTTGGAGACATATGGTAGATTGACTTGAAGGCTGGCTTAGTATCTGGGATAGTCTTGATGGCATAGTCTACTGCTCATTTAGGAGATAGGCCTTTTAGGAGTTTCTTTGGGAATATGTCTCAGAATTTCTGGAGTAGGGGTCTAATATGGCTGTTTACTTTGGAAAAGTCTTCTTCAGAGTTCTCAGATTCTCCTTTGGATGGGCAGATAGAGATGGCAAAGAGAGGGCACTTCTTGGTCAATTTCTTGAGCTGTAGCTTATTGATATGTGTGATCTTTGATCCTGGGTTACTAGAGCTGAGTGGGTCCTTTTCACCTTGCAGTTTGAAGGTGTGGTATCCTTTCTTGATACTCAGAGAATGGTTTACCCAATCAATCATGGGGTTCTCTTATTTTAACCATAGGGTTCCAAGAATGATTTTGTTATCAGGAAGTGATACAATCTGGAGAGTAACATATACTCAGTAGTCACTAATTCAGAAGGACAGGTTGCAGACTTCCTTGCTAATAATATGAGAGGTTCCATCAGCTGTGGCAACTGCTTGAGTTTGTTGTACTGGAGATATCAGAACCTTGAGTCTATTGGCTGTTTCTTCATTGATGAAGTTGTCTGAGGCACTACTGTCTATCATAATTTTGATAGGTACTTGGTTGACAAAAGCTTAAAGTGTAAGCAGTTTGTCTGATCTAATGGTAGTGATTTTGGTTGTAGGAGCTTTTCTTCTATTGGTTCTTTTTTGAGCCAGTTCATTGATATAAGAGAAGCAATCATCAATCATTCAGAAAGAGTATATTTCAATACTATAGAGACATTCATAGTTTTGATTCTTATCAGATACCATTGTTGGTGATTACAACCAACCAGGTGTCCTTATTCTCAGATTTTTCTTATAAGCCATTCAGGTAGTGCATTGAATAGATGATCTACTCTTGTACCATTTCATACTTCATTATTGGTAATATATCCTAGGCCAATAGTGTTCGGAAGTGACTTGAGTTTTGTACAGAAGGTTTTGAATTCTTCCTTGCTATGTATATCAAATTTGAGGTTGTGGAGTTTTACTTGAGATTCAGCAATCATAGTTTTGCTGCAGTATTGAGCAATCATGAGTTGTTTTAGTCTAGGGGCTGCAGGATGGGCTCTATATCCTGGGGTATTGTTTGCTATATTTTGGACAATAACTACAGGTTGGGTGTCCTATGTGAGGGGTTTTTCAGGAAAGATTCATCACCATTCTTTAGCAGGTCCTCAGAAGAATGTAACAACTTGTCAGACATAGGCTATAGTAGTAGCAAAGAGTTGTTCCAGAGTGTGGTCTTGATTGTTTGTTAGAAGGTAGTCAGCAACTTACTCATTGGTCCATTGATTGGCTTCAAAGTTAGTGTCAACTATATTAATGAAGCTTTGGACTTCTTGTGCAGTACTATTGAAGATAGGTAGGCTCAGATTTTTGGTAGGTCAGGTCTGCTCAGCTAAGGCAGTAATGGTTGCTACCATTATTGCTACCTGGACTGTAAGGTCTAGAATCTGTTGGTTTGCTATATTGTTTACTAGAGATAGTTGGACTACTGGTAGTAGTGTTACTGGTACTACTTGAGGTACTAGTGCAGAGTGTGAGGGTGTTCTTTGAGTCTGTGTAAGTTGCTAAAGTAGTAGTTATGGGTCTGGAGTAAGAGCTTGATAAATGGCTGTTTGTTGCTATATAGGTATCTTCTGTCCTAATGGAGGTACATCTCCTTTAGTAGTATATCTAGGATTGAATTCACTGAGATACTCCTCCTTCTCTTCAGCTTGGTCTCTATGTAGTTGGGTTTGCTTGGTATTGAAGTAGACAGAATTAGTTATATATCTGATTTCAGATGGACTTAATTCAAAGTCAAGTTCAGGGTTGGTATTGGTTTCAGATTCAGATATAGCTGTAGCAGAACCTGCTTCTGGTTTGGGGTCAGGTTGTTGATGAAGAGTTTCTCTTGCTTCTTCCTTAAGGATATGGCAGAACTTACTGTTCTAGAATTGGTAGTATAATGTAGTCTTGGTCCTGGCATGGTAAAAGTCAGTAGAGTTGAGCCACTTGGCTATAGAGGCTTGGGTTTTATGAGGAACTAAGGCTAGAAATACTGCTGCTGGTTGTCCTAAATTACTCAGATTTGTAGAGCTGACAAATCTCTTATTGAGAAGAGTAAAGAAGACTTCTATAAGACCTTCTTTGTTCTGACTTGCTGAGGGTAGTATAAGGAGTTTGATGTATAGGGTTTCACCTATCTGCTGATTTAACTGGAGTACTTCTTTCTTCAAATGAAGTTTGTCCCACTTGTTACAGGTGTAGAGGTCAAATTGTCCTTATATATTAGGTTCAATTCTCTCTAGATTATTAAATGGTTCAGGATAAATTTCAGTTCAGAGGTTGGACTTTATACCAACTTATAGAAATTCTCAGAGGGGTTTTGTAGTAGGGTGAGAAAGCATCTTGAAGCAGAATTAGATTATAAACTGTTGCTACTAAGTTGTAAGAGAATTACTTGTTAAGATAATCATTATGTAGTTCTAGAATGTTTTCTGGGAGTTCTGGATATTCTGGAAGACCATTTCTTAAGGTCAAGATCAATTTCATATGGAGTACATTATCTATACTTATTGATTTTAAGATTGGATTGACATCTCAACCAAAGTTCTTATTTGAACTAGTTCTGAATATTTAGGATTTTCTATATTTCAGGAAGTTTAAGAAACTAAGACCAGCTTAGTTGAATTCATATATCACTGCAGACAATACTCAATTAGGAAATTTCATAATGAGGTTAGGAGTGAGACCTAATAGAGAGTGAATTTACTTAAGAGTGTTGTGTGGATTATTAAATAGATTTATTTACTATTCATGATATTTCTATACTAGGAATAGTTGTGTGAAGGGATATTGTAGAGAAGTACTCAGGAGTTGTGTTCAGATTGTTCTAGTCTTTAAGTCTGAGATTCTGAGGTCTGGAGGAGGGGGGTATTTATACTAGTGAGGGGCTATCTGGACTATGCTGAATATAAATATAGCACTTAGTATCTTACTGAGTCAGAATGCAGTCATATAGTACAAGTGTGATCTGATATGTCAAAAGATCATCTGACTGCTGAGTCAATTTACAGTCATGTTGTACAAGGCTAATCTAACTATACTATGACTGCTAAGCTATCTATAGATTTAGATACTGTCTAAGTAGTCTTTGATGACATCACCATTAATGACCTCATCTCTGATGAAGTAGTTATCTAGGAAGAGTTGTTTACAGATTAATTCTTCTTGTTTACTGAGGTAATAATATATTGGGACTTCATCACCATCTTACAGGATAGCATCATTGGTCTCATATGCTGAGTAAGGTATTGGTGGGCAAAGAAGGAGTGCATTGTCTTCACTTTTATTGGATTCACTGTCTGCATATCTTTTATAAGTTATAGCACTATGAGTTGCTGGGTTATAGTAAGCTGGTAGCTATAGTTCATATTGCTCATACTCAGGTAGTAGAGTTGTTGGTTTGATCTCAAGAGTTGTCTAGAGATATAGGTTGTGTTCTCTGGTCTCTTTATTATAGTTAAAGTAATCAGAGGTAAATGTGGGTTGGTATTCATACTAGTGGTCATTGTCCCAATAAGTTTTGTAGGTAGTTATTAACTATTGTAAGTTCATTGACAAGGTTGGCAAAGTGATCAGAGTTGGCAGAGATCCTTGACTTGAAGTCATATTAGCATTAGAGGGGTCATTGTCTTCTGCTTTATCTTCATTAAATTGGATTATATTGTAAACATCCTTCATAGCATATCTGACTTGAGGCATTTGTAGAATATGGTCATCAGAGTGTAGGAAGGTTCTATCTATGGTCTGAACATATTCAAGATACTTGTGGTTGAGTTCTTATATCATGTCATCTATTTGGCTATAGGACAGGATAGCAACTATTTCGGCAGTAGTAACTCAGAGGCAAGAGATAACAGTACTATACTTATAGAAGAATTCTCAATATTTATAGGCAATGAGTTTCTGGTGTTGAGACATCTGGATAATGTCTATATTATGATGGTATTCAACGATGTCTTCTAAGAGATAGCTGATATGGTAGTAGCTTGAGATTTATCCAATTCAGTAGACTTTGCTAAGTATGTTCAGGACATTCCATCAGGCTTCCACAAAGTAAAGAGATACTAAGCTATGGATATTTATGAGGGGTAGAGGGGGTGTGGCTTGGTTGACAATGGTATTCTAAATATCAGTACAGATGCAGTTGTAGATCTTAGTGGTCATATTTATATATATTCAGAAGTTGGAGTTATATGTTTAGTTTGTTTTGGTTCTCTGTTTCAATATGTCTTAGTACTTGGTATATATATATTTAGTCCTGATTAGTAAGATTCTGTTTGTATAAATCTTGTATTTTGTGACTTCATATTGACTCAGCTTTGTATGCTGTAACTTTGGTTTAACTCAGCTTTATGATCTTACAGGTGATTTTCAGATTTGTTCAGAAGTTGCATATGATTTTGGTGGCTTGTTTAGAGGGTGACATGTGATTTCAGTGGCTTGGAGGTTGTGTGCTTACATATATCTTAAAGCAGTTAATGTAAACAGATATTCTCAAGGTTTGTCTATCCATACTTTTTATATAAATACTAGTTTCTTTGATATTATATATAAGATAAAATTCTTTTTATTTAACCTCTAATTTGATAGCAAATTATACTTTTCTAAATAAGAACTTGATTGCTAATCTTGATCTTTTAATTCTTTTATTTCTAATTATAGTACTTCTTTTATCTTTTCTGAGTCTTAATTATCTGAGCTCAGGCTTAATTATATAATTATTCTGCTTTTTTAAGAAGATCTCTAAGGTTTTCATAATTAGTAATTCTCATTTTCTTAGTGAATATTATTTTAAATAACTTTTGTTTAGTAAAGATAGTAGGAGTGTTCTAAATTTCCAATAGGATCTCAAGTAAGCAGAGATTTTAATTGATAGAATTAACTCAGATAAGTTCTTTTTTAATAATCTGATTCATTCATTCTGCTATACTATTAGTTTGAGAGTAGTATATTATTATTTATTTTAAGCAAATCTTGTAAATTTGTATATAATTTATAATTATATTATTGATGAATTCTGTATCTCATTTAAAGATAAGTTCTTTCAGAGGTCTATATCTGAGGATCAAGATATTAGCAATCTTTATTGAGAAAGCCTTGAGCCATTTAGTTAGATATTTTATAAATATTAAGATATATTTATTTCTTCTTAGTATATACATATATAACTAACAAGAGTTCAATAATATCTACTCTCCTTTTTTGAAAGCTATAGACTGGTGGTATAATTAGTTATAGTAGTACTTAATAATTTTTCTTTTCTTGATACTTCTGATAGATATCATATTTCTTAAATATTGTCACATAGTGGTCACTGAGTCCTTCAAATATGTCAGATTCTCTTCAAGATGTATCTCTTAGACTAACTCAAGTTTGTTATAAGCAAGTTCTTATTGGAGTGCCTTCCTAAGATCTTATAGTCCTCAAACTTCTTATCTTTAACTGTCTTGTTATCTCTTAGATTGTTTGTAAGGAAGTGTATATATTGCACTGAGAAGACTGACTTTATTTCAGAGGAAATAAGAGGGGTATTTATACAAAATATAATTCAATGGTTGCTAAGATATAAAGCTAAATATAAATTCCAATAACTAAAATTACTAAGTTCCAGGGCTGCCATTATCCAGTGTTACATGAGAATACTGGTATTGGAACAATTTCACATCACCTCAGAATACCGGTGCTGGCATTATCCAGTATAACAAAGAACTTAGAGCAGAAAGTTCAGGACCATGGGGGCTTCATCATCATCATCATCACTGAAGGAGATGAGATCTGCGAATTCTTCATGCAGGTTGCATATTCTGTATACTTCAGCTATATTGCGCAGGATGACATCATCGCTGATGATGTCATCACATTTGGCAGTGGCAGGAAAATCGGGAACAAGGTCTGGGGCTCTCCAGTCTATGAGGTTCTCTTCCACAAAATAAGGAACAAATGTGGGGTCTTGGGGAGATCTAATCCAGATGCTTGGGCCTTGGAATACTAAGATCAATCCTTGCAGGAATTGGTCTGGATTGTCCTGAAGAATGGGGTGTCAGAAGTCTTCTACTTCTTTGCTATTGAGGGTGATAGTGGACTGGGCCTCTGTAGCCACCCTGGCTTCTAGCATATTGATACAGCAGGATAACAGATCTCTGAAATCTGAGACTCTAACATACTCCAGGTTGGGGATTGACCATGGTGCATGCCTGAAGATCTGATAGATCTTCTTAGCTGTCCTTGTTTCATGTATATCCATAGGAGTGATATCTTGTAGCTCTTGGGTGCTGACCTGTGGGAACTCCTGGCAGAGGAGGTTTCCTATTTTGTACTCCTGCTATATTTGGAGGCATTCGGTAGCAATGGTGATCCTTGTTTCCATTTCACAGTGGTAGAGGATAAAGTGATAGAGGTCTGCAGTACTCAGATAGACACTAGGAGTCCTTCTTGAGCAAGTCCTCATGGCTCTTCTGATGTCTTGGAATATCCTTTCTTCAACTGAGATACCTTGATAGTTCCTTGACCTTGAGGTTTGGTGGGCAGCAGGCATTTCATTTGTGGTAAGTCTTTGAGCTATTTTGGGATTAGTGGTTCTTGTTGGTTGCTGCTACTGCGGTTCCTTGATCCTTCTTTTATATTCTTCAGGATGTTTGTACTGTGGTCACAATGACTCACAGTTGGTCATCATTGCTCATCTTGTATGCCATATAATCTTCTTGTGCTCCGATCTGGTGGCTTGCAAGGAAAGGCTGTCTTCTGTGCTGATGTCATCATTCTGGAATCACCATTATAGTATATCTCTAACTTGTATTTTGAGATTAGACTAGTATTGATATATTATTTGTAGTTTCTTTTCTATATTTATCTTTTCTTGATGGGCTTTCTGATATTCTTATCAGATAAGATCTTTTTATACTTTAGTAGTTATATAAACTTCCTTTAGAGTATAGTTTCTGAGTATACTCTTATTCTAGTTTATTAGAGTTGATAAAAAGCATATCAATATTATTATAGACTTTTTCTACTTTGTAAATAATGGTGATTTTATAATCCTATAGAATTAGAATCTAGTAGATAAGAATTCTGGTAAGTTCCTTATAGTTGAATAGCTATTTAAGAGTAGTATAGTTAGTTATTAAAGTGAATATTTTTCTGATAAGATAGTGTTTAAATAGAGTAATTATCTATATGACTGTAAGATATTTTAATTTGGTATTACTATAGTTGGCTTACTACTAATTAGTAGCTTGGCTTATATGTATCCCTTATTCTGTAATGTAGCCAAATTTAGCTTTAAAAAAAAACAACTATAAAAATATTATAAAAATCAAAAGAAAATCAAAAAAATTAAAATATCAAAAAAAAATTTCAATTTTTTTTTTCAACTTTTCTAACTTTTTTCAATTTTTTTTTTTTATAATTTTATAATAAATATTAAGTCAAAAAAAAATTTAAAAATATAAAATTTTTTTATAGCCAAATTTGGCTATATTATATTACAGAATAAGAGATAAGCTATTATATATAATACTACTAGTCAGGTTCTTTTTAGACTAAGACTACTTTAAGACTATTTTTAGAAGTATCTATATATAAGATAAATAGTTTCTACAGATTGGGTTATATAAAGACTGGTATTATAGTTATATAGTATCTGAGTTCTTTGAAAACTAGTTCTTATAGTTCTTTCTATTTATATAATACTTCTTTCTTGATAAGAGTTCAAATTAGTATAGTAATTTAGATAAAATGTTTTATAAATCTTCTGTAATAAGTTACTAGTATTAGGAATAATAGTATTTCTTTAGAGTCTTGAGTACTGGCCAGTTATTGATCTTAGTTTTCTTTAGATCTATATGAATTCCTTTTTTATAGAACTGGTCCAGAGACTAGTAGAGAGTTAGATAACTCTATTGTTTAAGAGTTTCTAAATGTATTCTTTCTCAAATATCTTTAGATAGTAGAGTATTTTATAAGATTTCTATCAGATGAGTGTTATATTTCTTATATATATTTATACTATAGTAGTATAATAGATTGTATAATAGATTGCTATAGTCTATAGTAAAGTTGTTCTGATATTTGTAAAGAAGTTCTACTAGTTGCTATCATTACTGAAATATTAATCCTTCTTTAATATTAGTAGAAAACTTCACTTTTTCCTAAATTATAAAGTGGTCTTTTCTTTCTTCTGAGATCTTTTGCTGTTTCCTAATTAGTTCAATTTATAGACCTCTCTATATGTCTAATTGAAATAGAATACCAGATAGCCTATGGTGATTCTTTTTAGTAAAATAAGGCTGTCTTAGCTTTGGTTGGTTATTTGAAAATATATAGAGTTCATCTTGTTAGAAAATATATATCCTTTTATATCAAGATTTCTGAGATCTCTTTTGGCTTGAAGAAGAGATTCCTAGGATCTAGTAGTATAAAAATTTTAAAGATGGTCTGCTCTCTTAGTTCTAAGAAAAGTTTAACTAATTGATAGTATACTTGTTAGAGTATATTCTTCTTAAAATTGACTTAAAAGTAATATATCTTCTTTTTATCTGAGCTTCTAAATCCTTCAGTCTATCTTATATCTTGAGTTAGTTTAGAAACTTTCTGAAATTGAGATATCTCTTTATAAAGACTACTTGAGAAATTTTCTCTTCTCTATAGATTCAAATTTATTCAATACTATTATTCTTCAGAATAATCTGTCTATTATTTCTCCTTCTATAGTGACTTCTTTCTTTATAAGTTCAGATTTTGAAATTAGTTAAATATAAGCTCCTTGAAGTAGTTATATAGTAATTCCTATATCAAGAAATACTGTACTTCTAGAGCTAATAGTTTTATTTAGAAACTACAGAGATCATGACTATATCTTTCTTATAAACTTTTGTTAGAGAGTCTGACTTCAGAATATAACAAGATATACTATATAATATCTTTACTGAGAGTAGACTATTTTTGAGTCAAGACTCTTATAGTTGTAAGTCTCTATACTTCAATATTAAGGTATAGCTATCTGGCTCCAGTAGAGAGATCTCAGAGATAGTTAATTTCTTTTCTTCTAGTAGGATTTAGAACTTTTATAAAGTTGATAATATCCTTTATCCATTCTTATCAAGTTATATATCTGATGAGTACTAGAATATTATCTTTTAGATTATAGATCTTAAGGGTCCTTTTTATAGATTTCTTAACTTAGTCTTTTTGAATCTTAGCTCTGTTATCTTCTTTTGAGTATATGTACTATAATATCTTAGCTAAAGTATATATATCTTCTTATACTGATAAGTTTAGCAGCTTGGGTGTTTTTTATAATAATAATATATTATTACTTAGAAGTACTATTTTCAGTTGTCAACTTCTTGCTATCTTGGAAATCAGTAGCCCTCTCTATTATAGATAGAGAGAAAGATGACTAATGGTTATACTTTAGTATAGATGAAGTGATCTCTTTTATAAAATCATCTGGCTAGTATAGTGGTAGTTTTTTAAAATATAGTTATCTATATAAAAATTACTAAAGATACTGATTCAGAGTGTCTTTATTATTCTTATTAGTTCAATAAGTAGCACTGATAGTAATAATCTTAAGAAGAGTAGAATACCATTTGATACTTACATCTTTCTAACCAAAAGGCTCTTTTCTGGTTTATTTTTTATTTTGAAATAATAGTAACTATACTTGGTCCTTCTTCATTATTCCAGGGGTCATTATATTCTAATAGTATTTAGTAAGAGTTATCTCAAAAGATTAGCTCAGAGAGTTCTTCTGATTTGGAGACTTCTTCATCAGTTATTTTTTAATATAGTTGTGAATGTAGTTCAAAATACAGCAAAGTGGCTATTGCGCTTAACACTTGTGCATCTAACATTCATTATGCAATGCAACTACTATCTTAGATTAGTCAGTTTCAATCGCTTCCTGCACCCTACCATATGCTTAAACATTTATGCAATGTAATCATGCAATCCACCATCTTAGCTTAGTCAGTTTCAATTGCTTTCTGCACTCTACCTTAGCTAGCCCGAGCTCCAACTGCATGCCCAAGAGTTAGACAGCGGCCACACATTTCCCTCAATATACTCTAGCAATCATCGTTAGTAATTCGTATCAATCAATTTCATGCACTATCTCTCAGATACATCATGCCACCTATCTGTCAGTCTCAAGGCCTACCATCTGGTCCCCCAGTTCCAGCACCTGGTGCCCCACACATGCCTCTATCAATTCCCAACTTAACTGATCTATATATATTGTGCAAGGACCAGCTCATCACACTCTGCCGTGAACACGACCTCTCTATAGATAGTCAAAAGGCCACCCTGGTTACACGTCTTGATGCTCATTGACCTGGCCCTGATTTCCCAGTTGCCGAACCTATGGTGCTGGCTCCAGCACTGCTCTCTGATGGTCATGAAGTCAATGCATTGATCGAACAGCTACTTCCAGCACTCGCGGCACGTCTCTACGGACCTTTAGCCAACACCAACCCCCCTCCAGTCCTACCACCCAGCTTACTGCCAGCACTCCCTCTTCCAGCCACCTTCACCTCTCTAGCAGTTCCCTCACTTTTACCGCAGCCAACCCCATTAGTACTCTTACCAGCATGGTTTTCAAACCCTTTAAATAGTGAGTCGTTTAACCCCCCGTTCATCTCTGATGCCATTCTACATCGCAATTGGGTTCCATCAGAGCTGCTGACCTCACTTGAGGCAGGGAAATACCAAATACTGACTGAATGGACAGGCAATGCCTTGCTATCACGTCTGAGCAATTGGCAAAAATCTGATTCACATCCACCAGACCGCGATCTTGACCTACCACTCTGGCTTGAAGCCATCTTCAACATTTGGGGTGCATTGCTGTCTCTGGGCACTACTCAGGCTGCCCCCCACACTGCATATGCTGCATAGCTACTCACACATATCATCTTTATCATCAAGGCTATCAATGACCATTATGACTGGGCTGCCCTTCAGTGGTTTGACTGGCAAGTTTGCATACTTAAAGTATCCTTTCTGGAGCTAGATATTGGCAACCCAGATGCTATCTGGTGCATATTTGAAACCATTGTCGGCCAGCCAGCATCAGCACTGCTTGCCTACCAACCAATACATTGGCCCATACAGGCAATGGCCTCCTCAACAGAAAGTTCCAGAATGATCTCATCACACTCCCTTTTATACTTTCAGTGCGGGGTGCAGGGGCATGTATCAACCTCTTGCATCTAAACTCCTCTCACGCGACCTACATTCTCCATCAAACCAGATGATACTCTCTCCTTGGACGGTGCAGCCAGTTCTATCTGTCACAACTACAATGGCTCCAGCTGCCACAGCAATTGTGGCTGCCCCCATGTCTGCTTGTTCTGCTATAGCTCTCACCCAGGTACAGAGTGCTCTATTCGCTGTAGCTAATCTCATGACCCCACCCCCATCTGACCCCCCAGCATGTCCATACTGCCTTAGGGAGTGGCAACAAGCACTTCACACCCATCCAGACCAACTTCTCGTTCAGTACCACTTAACAGGCCTATGTCAGGGTTACCTTCATGGCAATCACTCCCATCCTGAGCTTTGTATCGACTATATATCTGACAATCTAGCATCAGCTTACCAATATTGCAACATCCTTTCTGCCAACATTCTTGCCGAACTTCAAGCTGATCGCTACTTAGGACCCTTTTCATCTCCCTCTGCATTACCAACTGAGTTTCATCCCTTTTGCAATACTCCCCTAGGAGTTGTCCCAAAAAAGAACTCTACCAAACTTTGCACCATTCAACATCTGTCCTTCCTGGAGAGAGCCTCTGTAAATGATGGCATCAACCCAGAGGAGTTTTCAATTCAGTACCAGTCAATCTAGTCCATCCTCCAGCTACTCCTCGCACTTGGCACTACAGCTCTATTTTAGAAGGCAGATGTTGCTGAAGCCTTTCACATGATCCCCGTCCACTGGTCTGACTGAGCTATACAAGGCATCTGCTGGCTTGGCCTTTTCTTCCTTGACATATTCCTTCCATTCAGCCTTCACTCGGTACCATTCATATTCACATCTCTGATGGATTTGTTCATATGGATTTGTATTCAGCAGTATAACCTTCCCAATTTGGACCACTTCATGGATGACTTTATCTATGTCACATCACCCTCTACCACTCAGTCTACATACTTGCAGTTTCACTCAGTTACTGCTCGCTTTGGTCTTCCCCTCAAAGCAGCCAAGGATATACCTCCCACACTAACTATCAAGTATGTGGGCTTTCTTCTCGATGCCCCCAACATGACAATCAGCCTCCCACTCGAAAAACGTACATGCATCCTCTCTCTGCTCACAGACTGGCTCGTAATACCTCATCAGGCTCGTTGGCCACGTCCTCAGTCTTACCACAATGCTTATTTACTACTGGGTCATCTCATGTATGTTGTCCAAGTCCTTCCAGATGGGAAAGTATTCTGTGATTCCATCATTCATTTCATCTCCACATGGAAACCACCCTATGCTGGGCAGCATCATCTATCTTCTCGCCTGGCCACTGATCTTCAATGGTGGTAGGACATCTTATGCTTATGGACAGGTTGTCACCTGCTTTTCCACTCTGATTGGCAGGATTGTGGTCTATTCACAGATGCATCCAGAATAATTGGTGCTGGTGGCCTTCTGGGCTAATGCTGGTGGAGCATTCGGTGGGCCTCTTCATTCAGCAACCAGAAGGGATATGATATTTTCTAGAAGGAAATGTTCACCATCTGGGTTTCGCTTGCATTGTGGGGTTCCTTCTTTTATCATCAGCATATCATCTTATGGTGCAATAGCCAACCCTGTGTTGAATTGCTAACCAGTGGTTGGGCACAGCACCACCCTCTCATCAATGATCTTTTACGATGCATTACCCTCTTATGTCTCAACAGAGGGTTTGACATCCAAGCTCAGTATATTCCTTCCTCATCTAACCCTGCCGACTCCCTATCTCATCTTATCCATCTCCCCTCTCATCCCCAGGAACTGCTTCCTACAACCATAACATTCCCCTTTGACTTCACCATCGACTCAAGTCCTGTCTCTACCAACACTCTCACACCCACACTGGTGCCCTTCAACCTGGCACCAACTCCTTCTACCACTTCCTAGGCTGTTATGGCATTGATAATACTACTGCCTTTCCTCTTCACGACGACCTCCTCAGCTACTGGGCCCTATGGCTGGCCAACGATTAAAAGCCATATACCACCATCAAGAACTATTTCTATGACATTGCTGCTCATCAACTGGCCCACTGGTAAGGCCCCCCTCTCCACTGTGCATCCTTACCCCTGTTCGACATGGTATTGAAATCTATTCAGCACCACCTACCCCCCTCACACTCACTGGAATGCCTTCCTATTACTCGCCAACACTTGTAGCTTATTCATGCTACTCTCCCCCTTACTATACCTCATGGCACCACCATATAGGCAGCCATGTATATAGCCTTTTATGGCCTCATGTGAATCGGCAAGCTGACATCTCCTGACTACCTACCATTCGACTCACACTGGCAGGCATGTAGGCGCCACCTTCGACGGCACTGGGACCCTATACTTTCCTGGTCCTTTTGGTCTCTACACCTCCCTCATACCAAAACTGATACCTCAGGCAATGTATTTCTGAGGTTTTCAGGTGCCTTCGATTGCCCCTATTCTGTGATTGATAATATGATCTACCTCTGCCCTGCCCATCCTGAGGACCCCGTCTTCTCCTTCAGTCCCACTCAACCCCTCTCTCGCTCAACATTCATTGAGGCCATTCAGGTCCCTTTAAGAGACACTCCACTAGCCACTGGAATTCATGGTCATTCCTTCTGCATCAGCGGCACTACTCTTCTTGCATCAGTGGGATATCCGAATCACATCATTCAACTGGCTGATCAGTAGAAGTCTATGGCCTTTCTGCATTACATCTGGCAACTTGACCAGATTCTACCTCCGACGACAGTCATCTTGGCCACACTTCCTCTACTCGACTACCAGTGGGTCATGGGTTTGGCAGGTGGTGGCCAAAAGGTGCCCACAAGTGGTCAGTGGCACCAGCATTATATTTAGGAGCCTTGCCCACTTCCTAGGCCCGCAGTTCTTTGGCCTCTTTGCATATGAATACGATTGGCAGGCCTTTGGAAGCATATGCTTCCTTTGAGCCAAACCTATGTCCCACATTAGATTTATTTTATATAGAATACTATTCATCTCATGTTAGCCTCCTCATGCACGGGACACTTTGATATAGTTGTGAACGTAGTTCAAAATGCAGCAAAGTGGCCATTGCACTTAACACTTGTGTATCTAACATTCATCACGCAATGCAACTATCATCTTAGATTAGTCAGTTTCAATTACTTCCTGCACCCTACTATGCACTTAAACATTTATGCAACATAATCATGCAATCCACCATCTTAGCTTAGTCAGTTTCAATTACTTTCTGCACCCTATCTTAGTTAGCCCGAGCTCCAACCGCATGCCCAAGAGTTAGGCAGCGGCCACACATTTCCCTCAATATACTCTAGCAATCATCGTTAGTAATTCATATCAATCGATTTCACACACCCCTCCCACCCATCCCCCTTTGGAACAATAAATGTGTGCCTGGCCTCTTCACATATGAATGTGATTGGCAGGCCTTCGGAAGTGTATGCTTCCTTTGAGCCAAACCCATGTCCCACATTAGATTAATTTTATATAGAATACTATTTATCTCATGTTAGCCTCCTCATGCATAGGACACTTTGTCTCTAAATTATTTATACTTCTATAGCTTCAGTTATATGTGTCTTTAGTAAGTGGTTGTATTTTTTTTTTTTTTTTTTTTTTTTTTTTTTTTTTTAATGGACTCATAGTCCCATAGATTTTTATTGGAAGGGAACCTAGACTATATAGGCCAAAACCCTCCCCCACCACCCATCGAACAATATCCCCCCATTAACCTAGACTACTAAATTGTCCAGCAGTCCCACCACTTCAGCTATGTCTGTCAAACACCAGCTACGTCGACCCCCATGATATAGACTAGACTTGTCTGCTCACCAGGGCTGGATCATCATTTACACGCGAGAGCACACCTACGCATCAGATCTAGCAGCACTGGGACTAAATAAAGAATAGCCCTCCGAACCCCAAAAGAAAGCCTGAGGTAAAGAAAAACCCCCCAACTAACCAACAGAGAGCAAAGTAGATTCAAAGTGGGTGAGTAAAGGACTTACATGCAGCACCTTCCTCAAAGAACTTACATATGGGCTAAAGTCTGAAAAGACCCCACTCTCACTCCCCAAGCCTGTGGGCCTCGATCACATTGCCGTATCAGCTCCTGGTTCCAGTCAGGTACTACCAAATAAGGAAGGTCCCACTCCCCAAGCCTGCAGGCCTCGATTGCATTGCCATGTCAGCTCCTGATTCCAGTTGGGTACAGCCAGGACACCAGCCCCTACACCACCCCACCCCCCATCAGCTAATTAAAAGACCCCACCGAAATATTGTCTGCCCCAGCCCCAATGACCACCCCCAGCCTGGTACCTCACTGGTCTACCATAATCACCCTTCCTCCTATCTGTAATAGCCATCTCTCCTCCCATCCCAATATCACCTGAAAAGCAGTCACCTATGTCAGAACTACACTCGCCGGGAAGCTCGCCAAAGCCAGAGGGCCCCACTACAGGCACCGAGGACCTGCAGATAACCTACACTGAGCACTTGATGCCCAAGGTCAGCCGACTCCCTATGTAGTCCGAGATACACCGAGACAACACCTTGTTGGCGATGGCAAAAGGAAGAAGACACTGCACCAAAACGGATGCACTCCAGACATAGCCGAAGATACCAGAAATTATGAAAAAGTGGAGAAGACACTGATCTGACACTGATAAAGGGGCAACTCATCACCATTGCCCTCCTCCCACTATGCCCATACAGGCACAGCAAACCAACCTGAGGTAGAGGGGGTAATAATAGGGGAAAGGGGACTCGGAAGGTTGCCTACCAAACCTTGTGACCAGTAAGATAGCAGAGAAAGGAGTGGTGGTTGCATTTCTTCTTCCTTCTTCTATATTTGAAGTAGACTATGCCAAAACAGTTCTTTGTTCCAATGATCTTAGAGAAATGTTCAGAGTATTTATATCTTTTGAGATAGGTGAAGCATCCTTTAGCTTATCCTGTAATAGCTCCAAATATGATGGAAATTGTATCTTATACCTACATATTTTTTTTAGGTCTGTTTATCTATCAGGTTGATTTGTGGATAGAGTCTGGAATCATTTTCATCTTCAGATTTTTCCTCTTCCTCTATAGTAGATTCATCACTGCTGGGATATTCTTCTTAGATAATGATCTTCTTCTTTAATTACTTATAGCTAGTCATCTTGATTCAGTACTTCTTTCCTCTATAGTTGAATTTGAGCACCTGTTGATCAATATCAATGACTGCATTCATTTCTTTCATCCAGTTGGTGCCAAGAATCATATCATAGGTAACAGCTTTGGTGACAATAGCTTTTGGAATGTGAGTTGTCTATTCCATATCAGTATGATAGCTTTGCCATTGTCATAAGACTCAACAGGAGGAGGTGCAACAGGAGGAGGCACAACACATGAGTCTCCGACAAAAATCCCGATTTATCATGAATATTTATCCAAATTCAATGTAACCAAGCTTGCTGGATTTGCCTGATTATGGGCTTTCCGGCAATACAAGAGTCGTTGAATTTGGACCATTATTTGTCGTATTTCTGGAAAGCCCTTAATCAGGCGAATCCAGCAAGCTTAGTTTCAAAGAAAAGCCATAGAGTGTCTGCTTTTCCTTATGTTTATATTTTCCTCCGCACAGGCTCCACATCCTAACATTCAATTAGAAAAACGAAATCATAGATTTATAGAAAAACTGAAAACAAAAGTATGAAGCAATTTTTAGAATACCTCTTGTATTTCCAAAGTTATAGGGGTTCTTAATTTTTGTTGTGACTAGGTGTCCGCACTGTACTATTATTAAATTGATGTGATTCAAGGGTGGTGTTTTTTTTTTTTTTTTTTTTTTTTTTTTTTTTTTTTTTT
>RBNI01000355.1:0-32722 GCA_003990745.1 Jimgerdemannia flammicorona | reverse complement strand
AGGTGCTCTTGGCCGACTCCAAGGCGGACCCCAACGCCAAGACCAACAACGGATTCACTCCGGTTCACCTCGCTGCGCAGAACGGGCACGTCGAGGTCGTAAAGGTGCTCTTGGCCGACTCCAAGGCAGACCCCAACGCCAAGACCAACAACGGATTCACTCCGGTTCACCTCGCTGCGCAGAACGGGCACGTCGAGGTCGTAAAGGTGCTCTTGGCCGACTCCAAGGCAGACCCCAACGCCAAGACCAACAACGGATTCACTCCGGTTCACCTCGCTGCGCAGAACGGGCACGTCGAGGTCGTAAAGGTGCTCTTGGCCGACTCCAAGGCGGACCCCAACGCCAGGCAAAATGACGAATGGACGCCGCTTCACTTCGCAGCCTCGAACGGGTACGTCGAGGTCGTAAAGGTGCTCTTGGCCGACTCCAAGGCGGACCCCAACGCCAAAACCAACGATGGAGCGACGCTACTTCACCTAGCTGCGCTGGGCGGGCATATCGATATCATAAGGTTCCTCTTGGCCGACTTTAAAGCGGACGTCAACGCCAAGGGCAACAATGAATGGACACCGCTTCACGAAGCTGCAAACAAGGGGCACGTCGAGGTCGTAAAGGTGCTCTTGGCCGACTCCAAGGCGGACCCCAACGCCAAGACCAACGACGGATGGACGCCGCTTCACTGGGCTTCAAGCGAGGGGCACGTCGAGGTCGTAAAGGTGCTCTTGGCCGACTCCAAGGCGGACGCCAACGCCACGGATAACAATGGATGGACGCCGCTTCACTTGGCTGCGCAGCACGATCACGTCGATATTGCGAGGTTGCTCGTCGCCGAGTTCGGGGCGAACGCCAACGCCAAGAATAATGAATCGATGGCTCTTAACGTCGATACAATAAACAAGAACTTTGAGGAAGTGACGTTGCTCGTGGCCGACTTCAAGGCCGATTCCAAAGCCAAAATCATGAATGAATGGACTCCACTTCACATTTCTGCGCTGTACGGGCACGTCGAAGTTGTGAAGTTGCTTGTCGCCGATTTTGGGGTGAACTCCAACGCGAAAGACGTGGATGGTTGGACGGCGCTTTACATCGCTGCGGCGAAGGGACACATCGAGATTGTGAAGATTCTCGGGGCCAACTTCGGGGCGGACATTAACTGCAAGAACAGCGATGGATCGACGCCGCTTCACATCGCTGCGCAAAACGGGCACATCGGGGTCGTGTGGTTGCTCATGACCGAGTTCGGGGCAGATGCTAATGCTAAGGACAACAACGGAATGACGCCGCTTGTCATCGCTACAAAGAATGGGCACCTCGAGGTTGTGAGGATACTCGAGGCCAGACACGAACGCCAAGAGCAATGAATTGACACCACTATTATTTTGCTGCGCAGAAGGGGCTCGCAAATTTAAATTTGTTTTTGGCCGAGTTCGGGATGACCTATGAAATCAAGCGATTTGTTGTAATACTACTTTCACTCGGATAATAAATCTGTTGATTTCGTGTAAATGACCTTTTCGTGATGGAAATAATTGAATATATATATATCTCCATTGAATAATACAATACATCTTTTAAATATTTTAAAAAAGCTGAGTGATCCTCACTTGTCTAATTGTATATATATACATCAAGAATTTTAACAAAGACCACAGCCTTCACACTATCGCGGTAATGCAAAGGTGGCATCTCGTATATGACGCAATGGTTGAGCACATCCGCTTTTCAACAGCTGGTCGAAGCCCGTTTCCAAGGCAATTTGGAAAGATATGGTCAGAAATGTTTTTGTTGTTGCTTAGAGACTTCTCAACTTTTATAATACCGAACTCGCCGCCGACCTCTAAAAAGATAATCAGCAGCACATGAGAATCTATCCGTTCCAATATGATGGCGACATCTAGGAGAATAAATCTCATCAAACAGAAACTTGACACAGGAGGGAAATTACAAAACGAATATTTGGCGGCAATGGAAAATCTTAACGAAAACTTGGTGGCAAAGGGAAATCTCAGCAAGCGGAAATTTGGTGTGGGAGGGAAATCTCAGTAAGCGGAAACATGGCGGTGAAGGAAAATTGCAGCAAACAGACTTGGTAGGGAAGGGAAATCGCAGCGAGAGAGAATAGGGAATAGGTTGATAGCAATTTCTGTCCCGTTGTTGTTACAGGTTTTGCAGATGCAGTTCGGAATAAAGGGGGTTTCGAATGAGTGAAGATAAAAGGAGTGCGAAATAACAAAAGGGAGCAAAGAGCTTAAAAGAGATGGTGTATTCATTAAATTTTACATTTGTCATATCTATCAAGCTTGGAGTCATGCTTGTGAAAAGGTTGTAGCTCACAGCTAGAAGAACACATCCAAAATCGTCGAGCGTCGACCAAATCCTGCCAATCCACGATTTGTGAGGTTTGACCTGGATGGTGCTATAATGACTTCCAGCATTAATATCACAAATTAATTCTCTGTCTTACTACTCCGAATCCAAACCCTCCATAAACTCACATCCCTAAATTGGATGAGTATATATTTGTGTATTGGGCGAATGCGTACATGAGGAACGTTCTGTCTCGAATGCGTTGCATCGGTCAGTTCGAAGAACCCGACAAAAAGGTGTATATACAAGAGGGAGGAGGGTTGAAGCGAAAACCGCATGATAACGATTGAGCGGGATGATTATAAGGCATTTTGCCTAGTCGAGTAATACGCGTCTTTAACACGCTATCCCTTCAATAACTTTTGGATCGTAACCTGTGACCGTGTATATATACATTGAGGTCGGTTCCAAGCTTTTCGGTGCTTCTAGGTGTCTATTGTTCGATCCAGTTGACAATGATATGATCTTAATAATAACGTCCACCTCTACCGAAGAATTCAACTCTGCTTTTTTATTTTTTTTTTCGAATTTACTTAATCCTCGCCCTTCGTACCATACCGGCGAGAATGATATATATACTTGCAATCCAAAAAATTCTGTCCGTTCACCCCCTGTGTACTTCATTATGGCTTTGGGTTCTTAACTCATCTTTCTCATCACAATTTTGTTCAATAAAGAAATCCAAACTTGAAAACGTTATATTTATTTGCTCTTACACACATTAAAGGAACCTCCAAAAATGAAATAAAATATAATAAACAAAATGGAAAGCTTTACTTGTAGCTTTTAAATGTGGGATACGTATTAATATATTTTCCGAAACAAAAAAAAAAAAAACTTTGTCCCGTCCTCGCTTACTCGAGGATTTCATGCACCTCCAGTACTATCCCCTAAATCACCATCGTCACTCCTTGCTCCAGCCAACAAAAATTGCCAATGTATCTCTATGATACTTAGTGATATCGGCTATGCACGCACTTATATCTTCCGCCATTGGTACAGTCGCTCTGGACTTACACTTCGGATGGCAGAAAATAAGGCGAACAGGTATCGCGAAGGAGATCTCCGAGCGAGTATCATCTCGCTCGCCTCCAACATAGTAGATTACGCAAGGATGGTACATATATTTACAATAGGGCGGAGATTGGTGCCAAATAAGGAGGGTTGAGAATACCAGGGAATAGGTACTGTTCGCTGGCGAGTGGAGTCAATGGCAATGACGGAGGCAAAACATTCCGCAACAGCACGCCGTGGAAATTAATAGCAAAGCGCGAGGTGTAAGTGTGAATAACAATACTAGTACAATCATGCAGAAAACGAATTTTGAAAGACTTGTTGGGAAGTCAGGACAACTTTGCCACCACCATACATTCATCAATCGGAATCTTGGTGGTCGAGCCATCCCCGGCCTGATAAAAGCTCATGTAGGCCAACGGGTTTAGCCCTTGGCCTATGGCGATTCGTTCTGAAGTGAAGTTGGCACGCCCAGCACATTGAATCGTATTTTTATTGAATATGCCACCTGATTTCTCTTCATAGAAAACATTGTGCAGGTGTGGCCGGGCGTGGACCGGAAATAGGAGCTAAAGGGTTGATAACGTTCGCAACCACCTACTCGCACCAGTCCATATGGCGGAAGCCATGGGAGTGCTTGTCATATAACATGATTGGGAATAGGTGCCTCTTGCTGACCTAGTATATTTCGCTATGTGTTAGTCCGGATGTGCCAAAGTAAAATATTGGGGAAAATTCAAATGGCAATATAAGCACATATTTTAGCACTCGCCAGTCGTGACAGTATCGGTGGGGTAGGTGACAAAAGTCGTGACCATTCAATATATGGAGGCGCGGTTATTGTAGGGTGCGCGAAGGTGCACCGCAGTAACCATCCATGCTACTTGGCAATTCGACCTGCGGTCCCATCGCCAAATGGATGGAAATCAGTGTATGAACAAATATGTGCTTGCAATGCGGTTGCACTTCTATTCAATCCGCAACACCACTTTTGTGGGCGTATCGAACCGTATCTCAAACCAACAATTACCGTACGAGTTTTCGTCATAGAAAACGACGCAGAGTCGGTAATTTTCGATGTAGCCTGGCTTCGGATACGCGCCGTACCCGAATGGTGAGAGTGTGATACTCACCATCAACCAATGTATGTTGATCTGTTAATAATCCAGTCGCTTCTTGTAAAAGGGAGAAATGATATGCTCCTACATGATACTGCTTGCTAGTGACTAACCATCGGTTTCGGCGCCAACAGTCGATGTATCCTTGCCTCTATCAATGTCATATAGTAGCTGGCCACTCCTTTGCCGACCAAGCTGACTGCAAAGTTAATCTTCTCATTCGCCTACAGGATGAGTGGGGTCGTGGTCGACAAACTCCTGCCTACGTCCATCTCAAACATTTCACGAGCCTAGTACAACATAAGCACAGATGTGGTTGTAGGCGTGGTCATCGATAAGTTAAAGTGACATCTATTGCATAGATACCTGTAGCAGGTGTGCTAAACGTGGCCACAACGAATTATCAAACCTCGTTTGGGTACATCGAGATACAATACGACAGGAGCATGACCCTCCTAATTGTTGAGATATTGGTCACTGGGGTGTTTGCTTTGTTATAGTGCACAACGTTTTCATTTCAATCCATGTATTACTGTTATTCCAGGAAATTACCCCGCTGTCCAAAACTCGATGACGGTTCGTAAGACCATGCATCAGGTTGAGATCGCCAGCCAGCAACCGGCATGTTAATTCGGACCGTATAACCGCACGTGATGCAAACTGAACACTGATTATTTGAAGCTCCAAATGATTGAATTCGAACCTATTGGCGTTGATTAGTGGCGATTCTGCCACTAGTATCTGATCCAAATTGTCAAAGTTAATCAGTCATTCGAATTGGAGCGAATGCGACAGTGAGTTACTTTTTGCAAATATAATAGCATCATGGTCACATTCGTTGGCTGTGGCAGTTTACTGAATCACATTATATTAGGCATGGTATCCCTGTCGAGCTTATCGATCGCACTTTCGTTAAGTGCTTGAATCAAAGAACCATACATATGGCTTGCTCTATGACGGTTGAGAGAAGGGCGACTACTTGCGCCTCATATTGCCAAAGGTTGAAATTGCTGTGGTGACCTTACAATATTTATTGTCAGGATAAGTTATGATAGGACAGATGAAGCTGCGGCATTGGTTGTAGCGGACGTAATTGTCATAATGACTGTAACATTTAGGGCAGCCTTATATTTAATAGCATCCGGTACGGCATCCCAATTGACCATCAGGAGGTTAGCTGGTCAATACAGGCCAACGTGATGTTAGATGATGGAGAGAGGTAGCGAAAGATTTTTCGACATGAGTTGATGAAGTTAGGCTATGAGGTGGCCAACACCTTGATGTAAATATCATACAGATTTGATGGAATGTTTGATACCTGACGAATACCTACCTTAAATCCCGGTATTTTTAACACGTTATATTCGATTGGCAACATGTAGATTACGTGAGTTCTGTTGATTTCAACTTTGCAGGTATATGCTCGCAACCTGTCCGTGTTTGTGGTGGAGATATCTAAAGGCGGGGACTGCCGGCGATGATAGACGTTCAATTGACTGGTAATGTGTTTTTTTTTTTTTGTAGCTAAATTTCCAATCCAGAGTGGTCGCCCTAGTGTACGTCTCCTAGCCCGTTAACTGAGGAGGTATCAGTGATCCAGCTTGTGGTGGTGGTCTCTATCTTCATGTCGATTAATATGTGTGAAAACAGGATTAATCATGCCATAATTGACAATTAGCTTGCATTCATTATCTTTCTCAAGAGTTAAACTAATTCATAACTGCGGAGTCAACAGCTGGTTGATGTTATGGGCTAGAAGCGATGAGTTTTTTTTGGCAAAGACGACATTTCCCTCAATGTCAATGCCCTTCATGGTTCGAGGCGGTAGGTGTCGCTGTAGTGGCTCCAGTTACAGTGAAATCAGTATCGAGCAGGTGTCATCATTCTGGCGATGTGAAATATCTGTTGTTTTGGAGTATACATTAATGTCAATTTTTCAATCCGAGAAGCGTGAGACTCGTTATGGCGGCTTGGGACTTACTCTCAGACCAAGCTCCTGTGCCAATAAAAGTCACTAACGTGATCTTTGGGAATTCTGAGGCGTTGCTCACGGTAGCGAACAGATTCCTGAGTCTGGCGACTGTCGTAGTCTAACTCTTCGCACAAGCTCAAGTCCTGCTTCAATTCAGGTAAGTACCCATTTTCTTGGTTGACAGGTAATAACAGGTAAGATCGAATCGGGGACTTGTGATTCTGGGTTGGCGAGTTTCGACACATCATTGAATGTCCCATATGGATATGAGACGATTGTGAAATTGGTCCATGTTTGTGGTAGGACGTTGCCCTGATTGCCATAAATATTGGCAAATCGAAAGTCGCTGGCAGTGTTGAACGCGAAAATGTATTCCAGAAGTCAGCTGCTAGGGGAACGTTGTTGCCAGTGCATAGGCAGCATATTATCAGTACCTGTTACGGGAGATATATCATTTCTCATTTCTGGTGCGGGATCGGGTGTAGAGGTTGTAGTCTTCACCAAAAACATATCGATTCAATTGTGGCGAATAACCCGAATTGCTTCTTCGAAATATTTACACAGCTATGCAGATGGTGCTTATAATATCGACTTGGGCTGGGGTAGTGCCGTTAAACCAGGTAAGGTGGATTTGAACTGGAAGGTTCATGTCGTATTGTGTCTTCTGCACCCTGCTGTCCGTGCTTGCGCTATTCTAATTGAAGAACATACCGAGGATACATCAAGAGCTGCTCCGGCCGAACCGTGTCCCCACCAATGCTTTCGGACGTCATGATGGCCACAGTAAGCGACGTCGGCGCACCTACACTGAATGCTCCGTAGATGGCATCCTGTACCCTGCCGTTTGCTGGCTTGTCCTTGTCGAATGCTACTGCCGAACTAAGTCAGTTCAACATGATCGACGGTTCATCCAGCAACTTCAACAAATGCGTGGATTCAACTGCCGCCAAAAAATCTTTACCATGAACGGATTCAAGCTGATATCAACATATGAGGGGGGCGGGTCGCTCTTTGTCAGAACTCTCAGAGCAAAGTCATCGAAGACTGGCAGTCTGGTCAAATTTGGCCAAAAATTTCACAAGCGTCAGTAATGCTTTCACAGTTGTTGCCTTCGCGTGCTTTCTCACCAAAAAAAATATAGAACTAAAGAAAATTTTCCTAACTTTCTCCTCCAGTTGAAGACATTATGTGCCGCTATCCCGGTGGCTCCTTCACCACTTTCGGGACGCGAAACGACAGTAGTCAGTGTGAACTCAACATCAGCGTCGATTGCTTGAGGGTGAGTGCCCCTCTCCCCAGTCGTATTTCAGTTGACGATAGCTGCTTACCTAATTGATGCTTCGACGACCCGATATACGCTAAGCTCCCTGGAAGTTCTATTGCGAATTCGCTGACCCAGTGCATCCAATGTAGGTAACGCACAGGTGACTCCAAACTTGGAACCCTTTCCAAATGTATCATTTTCATAGGGCCCCGGAAGATGACCAAGAAGGAACGAGTACGCTGACAATATTACGGAGAGTCGCAGGCTTGACGGTGATATGTTGGCGCGAATCTCGGTTTGTTGCCAACTACGCTTACTGTTGCCATACTGTGGTTAAAACTGGCGTCAATCGGAAAGTTCCAGATGGCAGGGGACCCATTCACCAAATCGATGTTAGCTGGCGTGTAACCAATGGCAACACAGCCGCTGTTGATTCTAGCACCAGCGCAGAGATCTAAGTTATTAGGGAGATCATGACAGAAATATGTCCAATCGTGAACATGCCAGAGTTGGCCAATGTCAACCTCCGTGACCGAGGTGGTTCCAAGATTGAGCCAAAAATAGGCAAATCCTGGATCGCACCTAGAAGTAAAACTCTGACCATGACGGCGAGGGTGAATTCATCGCTGTAATTTTGAAGAGCAAGTTTGCCCATCTGGTTCGAAGTGGGCAGCATGTAGTCGACGTCACATGTATATTTCCAAGCGTTTTAAATACCAGTCTGCCTTTCGACTCCTTGAATGCGTAAAAGGATCGAGGCGAACATTCATTAACTTGATCGTGTCCACCAGCAGTGTACTCCAGGATGGTAAGATCAAGACCAATTGATGGATGGAGGTGCCATGACTCGTTGAGGAGTATTGAATGCATAACGTGAGATTTCACAATTACACTCTGTCGAGCACATCGACCATGGGACTTTGCAGTACTGGTACGAGTGCGCGAAACATGGCGAATGCGTCCCCCATTCCGACAGTATACAGCAACCCGTTGGTAGCTGCCACGCCTGTCCTGCAAATCGGCCACCCCTTGAAGTTGAGTGTACGACGGCAGGCATCAGCATCGGTGGTTTTCGCGATGTTGTTTAGCTGAGAAACGGTGAACTGGTGCATGTGAAATCCGCTAGCAGGCATAGAGAGCGATTTGGGGGTATCTATGTCGGTAGAAGCCAGTGCCACCAGTCGAACCACCAGATCAGCTTTTAATTTCATGCGATATCCTGGCGATGTCAACCTCATAGTCAATGCTAGTAGCGTCACCAGCTACATAGCGGTCGTTCGAACAATAGAACTTGCTTAATCTGTCGAGGATCTGTTTGGTAATCATACTCAACTCCACCAAGATTGATGACTTCTTTATCTACCACTGTAGCTCATCTCTGACGATTCATTGCTACAATGGTCAGTTGGCCGTCTTAATAAACGTGTTCGACGTCAGGCTATTATATGGTGATGGCTCGTCGCATCGGTGTTTGTGTTGATTTGCATCATCACTCACATTTGCGCTTCCTTGGAATCCACATCTGGCCAACATCATGAAACTGAAATGTGATACTTTATCTGGGTGTATATTTTCTGAGAGTCCCAGAGCCAATCATACAGGGAAAAACTACAACAGATATATAATTAACTGAGATACAGGCAATGAACTTGCAAAAGCTAAATGTATATGAGCTTTTACAGAGATTTATCTGGGAATGTTCGGTAGTATCAATTATCTTAGTATGGAACATTCTTGAGATTTGAATTTTCTCTAAAGCAGGCGAATTTAATCTGAGGTAGGCAAAGTGTATCTGAGATTCAGTTTAATCTGAGTTGGCCAGATGACCCTGATATATTCAGATATATCAATTCGATTTGGTGATGTAATGGCACTTTGATGCATTCCAATCTCTGGCTTCCTACGAACCACGACCTTTGGTGCCAAGTAATCCCTCCTGAAATTTCTGGCTAAAAACATCAATTTCTTCGAAGTTCTTCCTTAGTAGCATCGCACCTGAATTTGTCGAATTTTTTCATTAGAATAACCGGGCCGCTGAACACCAGATGACAACTAAAGTCGCCATCCTTGATGTCGTATCACGCGTCGCCTTGTTACGGGATCGGACTGTCGTGGGTAACAGGAATGAATCCTCAAACAGGCGGATGATCATCATATCCTATATCCTGCAGTAAGAACAGATCCTCATCCAGCCCCTTCAACCAGCTGAAAATATTCTGATGCCTCACCTCACCCTGTAGTCCATTGATGTTCAAAGAGAAGATTCTAGTTGTACTATTCATATTGAATAATGTTTAGAGAATAAACATCCACTCTACAATTCTATACTCACTGCATCACCAGTAACAACCGTTCTAATCGATTGATAAGCCGGTGGTCAATTCTGTCTTGGTGATTGCCACAGACTTGATAGGGGGCAAATAAAAAGTGTATTTGATACATACATAATAGTTTGCCTGCCATAGATAAAGAAATGGCCGTCCGTGATTTCGTCTAGGTGTCATTTGTTAAGCATGAAAATCGGAAGGAATTGTAGGAAATTGAATAAAGGAACGGGAAAACGATCATTTGGACGATAGCTAGTAAGTGTAAACACACCTTAGCAAACTTAAATAACATACAAGGTTAGTTCTGCCATGATTTACAGGGACATTGAGTATCCGAAGAAATGTGTTTACGATGAAACTGGTACAGACACGTCATTTATGGAAACGGGCTCATCCTGGCGTTAACATGCCGTTTAACATTAATAAATTTGGAGCACACAATAGGCGTTGATCCCTAAAAAACAAAAGTTGAACTACCCCATCAAATACATCGCTTGGCCGCGATTGGTCACCAAACTTTAATCTCCAAGACAAACACGTTCTTTCAAAATGGATATGGTAAGTTTGCTGAGTGAAACTTCATACATGCCATTTCTACTATTTTTTGATTAAATCATTCAGCCACATCATTCTGCTGAGATGTATAGAGTGCTGTTATTTGATATGATATGCCATGCTTTACTAGTGTAATGGTGACCCCAGAATGATGACATCAGCACAGGAGACAGCCTTTCCTTGCAAAGCCACCAGATCAAAGCATGAGAAGATCATATGGCATACAAGATGAGCAATAATGACCAACTGTGAGTCATTGTGACCACAGTACAAGTATCCTGAAGAATATAAAAGAAGGATCAAGGAACTGCAGTAGTAGCAACCAACAAGAACCACTAATCCCAAAATAGCTCAAAGACTTACCACAAATAAAATATCTGCTGCCCACCAAACCTCAAGGTCAAGGAACCATCAAGGTACCTCAGTTGAAGAAAGGATGTTCCAAGACATCAGAAGAGCCATGAGGACCTGCTCAAGAAGGACTCCTAGTATCTACCTGGGCACTGCAGACCCTTATCACTTTATTCTCTACTGCTATGAAATGGAAACAAGGATCACCATTGCTACTGAATGCCTCCAAATGTGGCAGGAGTACGAAATAGAAAACCTCCTCTGCTGGGAGTTCCCACAGGCCAGCACCCAAGAGCTACAAGATGCTACTCTCATGGACATATGTGAAACAAGGACAGCTAAGAAGATCTATCAGATCTTCAGGCATGCACCATGGTCGATCCCCAACTTGGAGTATGTTAGAGTCTCAGACTTCAGAGACCTGTCATTCCACCATATCAATGCACTAGAAATCAGGATGGCTACAGAAGCCCAGTCTACTATCACCCTCAACAGTGAAGAAGTAGAAGACTTCTGGTACCCCATCCTTCAGGACAACCCAAATCAATTCCTGCAAGGATTGATCTCAGTATTCCAAGGTCCAAGCATCCAGGTTAGACCTCCCCAAGACCCCACATTTGTTCCCTATTTTGTGGAAGAGAACCTCATAGACTGGAGAGCTCCAGATCTTGTTCCCGATTTCCCTGCCACAGCCGAACATGATGACGTCATCAATGACGTCATCCCGTGTGACATACCCGAAGCATGCGAAGTATGCGAAATGCATGATCTGCATGACAAATTTGCAGATCTCATCTCCTTCAGTGATGATGATGATGAAGCCCCCATGATCCTGAACTTTTTGCTCTAAGTTCTTTGTAATACTGGATAATGCCAGCTCCAGTATTCTCATGTAACACTGGATAATACCAGCACTGGTATTCTGAGGTGATGCGAAATTGTTCCAGTACCAGCATTTTGACATGACACTGGATAATGCCAGCATCCTAAATCTGTACAACCATCAGTACCAACTCTGGAACTTAGTAGTTTTAGTTATTGAAGTTTATATTTAGCCTTATATCTTAGCAACCATTGAATTATATTTTTGTATAAATACCTCTCTTATTTCCTCTGAAATAAAGTCAGTTCTGGTTCACTTATACACACTTCCTTGCAAGTAATCTAAGAGATAACAAGACAGTTTAAAGATAAGAAGTTTGAGGACTATAAGATCTTGGGAAGGCACTCTAATAAGAACTTGCTTATAACAAACTTGAGTTAGTCTAAGAGATATATCTTGAAGAGAATCTGGCATATTTGAAGGACTCAGTGACCACTATGTGACAACTTGGTGTCCATTGGCTGGTGATTCAAGATTAATCCCTCACTTTTAAGCTGAAAAATGAACAACCCCCACAACAACTACCCTGACTACAAGAGTCACCCCTGTAAGAATTCAAGATAAGATAGAAATGTACCCCCCCACATTCTATGGATATACTACTGAAGAGTCAATCCTGACCTTCATTGAAGACTTTGAACAATTCACTACTGTATGAGCCCTTGGTGTGGATGCTCAATTGGCCCTTCTACCAGTCAGCCTTAGAGGACCTGCTAGAGACAAGTTCAATGTAGCCACCATTGCTGGTGCTGATGTAGTTAAACTTGCCAACATGAAGGTCTTCCTCAGAACAACATATTATACTGAAGAGATCAAGCAAGCTCTTAAGGATCAACTCAATACTATCTGCCAGGGACTTAGTGAAGATTCCAACTCATTCTATATCCGAATCTGCCACCAGATTGTCTTGGCTGGCTATGACAATGCTCTTAAGAAATAAATAGCAGATTCAACTTTCCTCAAAAGAGTTCACCCTGAAATTGCCCTAACAATCTGGTCTACCCCAGCTGTACTGACCCTTGATCAGAAAGTGGTCTTTGTACAGAGATATTGGACTGCCAGATATCCTGCTGAATACTTAATAGAGAAAATAACTAGTATCAAGATGGAGCCATCAAAGCCAACTAGTATCTTATCTGCCACAGTTGTAAACAGACAACCAACCCCATTTACCCCCAAGACAGCCAAAGCTGACCCAGTGGAAGAACTCACCAAGTAGTTTGCTGAGATGACTGCACACCTTGGTGATGTTGTTAGAGAAGTCCGAAGTACCAACAGGAGACCAGTGCAGAGATTTGCAGCTACTACAGAAGAATACAATATCACATGCTTCAGATGTGGAGAAGAAGGCCACTATGCAAAGAGTTGCATGACTGAAACAAGATGCAAAGCCCAACCAAGCAATGCTAGCAGAACTAGAGAGCAAACCAATGCAGTAGTCATCGAGGAGATCGGTGACACTGATAATGAAGAATACTATGAAGAGCTTGAATTCTACTCTGCTACTGAAGGTACCAGAACCCGGTCCAAGCCCTATGATAAGAAGAGCAACAGCAAGCCAGTTGGAAGACCAAAGAAGACCCCAGCTGTCACTATTCAAAGTAAGACCCAACCTAAGGAGATAGATCAAGATATAGAGTTAGATGAAGCTACTTGCCAAATTATTGAAGGTACTACTCCAGTCTCAGGAGAAAGCAAAAGCAAGAAGGAACAGAAGCTGCGCAAGACCAAGATCCACCAGTATGACATCTACAAGGACCTCAAGGAATAGAAGGTCAATGCCACTTTTGGACAGCTAGCTGAAGTCCCTGCCTTCAGACAGCAGTTGAGAGTAGGACTTGCAACTATTGCCAAGAATCAAGAGTACAAGATTGTAGAAGCTCACAATGCACAGGAAGAATCTGAGAACTTAGGTGAAGAATCTGAAGACCAGTGCAAGACATCAGCCTATACCCCCTGCCAGATTGAAGACTGTATCTTTGATACCATCATTGATACTGGTGCTGGAGGATGCCTTATGAGCAAGAAGGCAATTAACTGCCTAGGTTGGGATATTGAAGAGTCTACCAAGATGGTCTATATCATAGCAGATGGTACACGAGCTACCCCCCTTGGCAAAATCCAAGAAGTCCCCATCAAGATAGGAGGAGCTACCATCTCAGTAGATGTGATTGTTACAAGCACCACCAACTATAACATCCTCATTGGCAACCAATAGCTTCACAAGGCCAAGGCCATCATTGACCTCAATGCCCAGAAGATACAGATCAACTACAGAGGGAGAAAGGTATGAGTCTCTATCAATGTCTATAAAGGAGTCCTACCAGACATAGAGGAAGGAGATGAAGAGGACACAGAGGTCTTCATGCACTTGGTGAACAAAAACAAGAGCAAGACACCCAAGCTCACAGATGAGCAGTGGTACAACAAGATCATTGATGGCTATACCCCTCAAGAAAGATGCCCCCATGGTACTAGGATATACTGCTCTGAACACCTGAATGACTGCTGGTCCATATTCAGTGAAGTCAGAAAAATCTGTCAACAGAAACATGAGCAAGAAGCTGCTGAAGCAAAAAGGAAAGCTGAAGAAGATGACCAACCCCCAGAGCTTCAAGCTGACAGTGACAATGAGGAGGAACAAGAATCAGACATCACCCTCAAGATCAAGAAGTTTCACCCCAAAGCCAAGATCCCAGAATACAAGACTGAAGGAGCCATAGGAATGGACCTTGCCAGTATTCAAGATACTACCCTTGAACCACAGATCACCACTCTACTTGGCACTGGAATTGGAGTCAAGCTGCCAGAAAACCATGCCAGAATTATCAAGACCAGGAGCAGTCTGGCCAAAAGTGAAATCTCAGTTGAAGGAGGAGTAATTGACTCTGATTACACTGGCAAGATCTTCCTCATAGTCAGAAATTACAACCACACCACCCCCTTCAAAGTCAAGAAGTATGACAGGATTGGCCAGATGCTGATCTACGAAATCAAGAAGCCCAAGATCACTGAAGCCATTGAACTCATCAAGACCAAGAGAGGAGAACAAGGCTTTGGATCTACTGGAAGAGGAGCCTATGCTGCCACCAAGATTACCAAACTTGAGCACAAGAAAGACAAGGACCAGAACAAGCACACATATACCATTGGAGAAAACTTTCCCCTGGAGGAACAACTTCTCAAGATCCTGCACCAGAATGAAGAAGTACTTGCTACAGACTTTAGGGATATCCACAATCAAGAACCCAAGTACTACCATGAAGTTGACACTGGTGATACCAAGCCTATCTACTAGAAAGCCAGATCCATACCACCTGCCTACAGAGAGTGGCTGCGAGCAGAACTCAAGGAAATGGAAGAAGCCAGAATCATCAAGCAAGCTATCAGCCCCTGGGCCTCACCCATTGTCCTAGCCCTGAAGAAAGGAAGTAAGCCTGGAGAGTTTACACCAAGACTCTGCATTGACTACAGGAAGTTCAATACTATCACCAAGAAGGATAGACAGCCCTTGCTGAATATTCAAGAAATCCTTACCACCCTTGAAAGTGAAGCCAAATACTACACCACCTTGGATCTGTTCTCAGGCTTCCATCAGATCGGTCTCACTCAAGATGCCAGTGATAAATCAGCCTTCATCACACCTGATACCATATATATCTATCTGCAAATGCCATTTGGAATGTGCAATGCCCCAGCAAGTTTTCAGCGAATAATGAACAGAGTCTTCAGTAATGAGATCAGAAAATGGCTCTTTGTCTATATTGATGATGTGATCATCTTCAGCAATACTGCATGGGAACATGTCAATCACATACAGCTAGCCCTCAAGAGGCTCAAGGAGCATGGCCTCTACATCAAGCCCAAGAAATGCAAGTTTGCCACTCAAGAAATTGCCTACCTAGGACACCTCATCAACCAGACCGGAATCCACACAGACCCCATGAAGATCAAGGCTGTTGCAGCCTACCTAAGACCCAGAACAACCACAGAAGTCCATGCCTTCCTTGGACTGGCCATCTACTACAGAAGATTCATCAAAGGATACTCCAACATTGCAGCACCTATCTACGAGCTACTGAAGAAGGAGACCAAATTTGAATAGACCAAGGAGCACCAAGAAACCTTCAATGAACTTAAGACCAGATTGACCCAAGCACCCATCCTCAGAAGACCAGACTGGAACCTAGAATTCATCCTGCAGACAGATGTAAGTACTATAGGACTTGGAGCAGTCCTAGCTCAGAAGAAAGATGGATATAAATCTGTCATCTCCTATGCAAGCCGAGGTACCTGTGGAGCAGAACAGAACTATGAGTCATGCAAGCTTGAATGCTTAGCAGTAGTCTGGGCAGTAGACAAGTTCCACTACTACCTAGCTGGGAAATACTTCACCATTCAAACAGACCATTCCACTCTTGCCTGGCTATTCCACACTCTAAACCCCAAAGAAATATATGCCAGATAGATCTACAGGCTGCAAGAGTATGACTGTACTGTTAAGCACCACTCAGGAAAGACCAACACCAATGCTGATGCACTCTCGAGAACACCCTGAAACACTCTCATCAAGACTATTCAACATGAATAAGGAGCTATACTATGGATTAATCAGTTACCTTGGGCAGTGGAAGATGCCCAACCACCTCGAACCCTGAATAATTACCATCATCAACTGGACTTAGAAACAGTTTGAATTAGACAACACTACACTCAGAAAAGAAGAAAAGCTAGTAATACCTGAACACAAGAAGTATCAAGTAATGAAGGAAGTACACAAGCAAGGATACTTAAAAGGAACCAACATATACAATAAGGCAAGAAGAACTATGTGGTAGCCCAAGATGGAAGAAGACCTGCACCAATTTGTCAAAGGGTGTGACAAGTGCCAAAAACAGAAACAAGATCAGCAAGACCAGATACCTGGGTCATCAAGAATTGAGCCTATCCCCTTCCACCACATTGCAATGGATATCATTGGACCACTACCAGTAATACTATCAGGAAAACGCTATATTATAGTTATTGTAGACCTCTTCACCAAATGGATAGAGGCAGGAGCATTACAAGAAGCCAATGCCCTCTCTATAGCTGACTTCCTGTACTGAGAAATCATCTGCTGCTACAAGACACCAAAGCAAATCACCACAGACCACGGTATGGAATTTGTCAATAGATTCTATAAGATAATGTATCAGAAATACAAGATCCAGTACATCAAGACCACCGCATACCACCCTTAAGGAAATGGACAGATAGAAAGAACCAACAAGACTCTCAAGAACATCCTAGCGAAGATCTCAGAGACATATGAGAATTGGGATAACTATCTCCCAACCACCCTCTCTGTCCTATGAGACATATAGTCACAGAGCACACATTTTACCCCAAGAGAGCTGCTCTTTGGAGAAGAAGATTCTGATGGAACCTCAGCCACAAATCTAGATCTAACTTGGAGATGGGTTGATGCAGAAATCCAGAGACTACACCAAATCAGGAAGAAGGCTGAAGATTACATCACCAAGTCACAAGTGCTGATAAGAAAGAATGCAGAAAAGAATTACAAGGCCCTAGAACCCATCCGAATCAGAGAAAAGGTTCTACTGTATCGAAATATGGTAGAAGTCTCATGGTCATGAAAACTGGAGCCCAAATGGAAAGGACTCTTCTACATGCAAAATATCAAGGGAACTACCTTCTAGCTTAGAAAAATCTCAGGGACCATACTGCCTACTATGGTACATAAGAACAGACTCAAGAAATACCATGAACCTATATAAGAGAAGCAAAATGTGATGACCACCCATGAGGTTCTAGTCCACAAATCATAACAGCATGTCCTGTAACTAGCAGGCTATCTGTCTGGACCATTCTCTAAGAGATACAGCACTGGCAACTACTCATCTATGAGACTTTCGAAGTTAGAGGAGTTTGAACCGTCAACTGATTGGTCAAGATCAGAATCAGGCCCTTGCTCTATATGAAGGGAGCGACTCTTCACCATCATGCCAAAATACAAAGAGAAGATAAACACCACTTTTCAACCCCTTGCCAGAGGTTATGGGATCAGCAAATTTTTCAGGACTGGACCAATGAATAAGGATGCTCAGAAAGATCCTTATTCAGGAGGAAGATGTAATGGTGACCCCAGAATGATGACATCAGCACAGGAGACAGTCTTTCCTTGCAAAGCCACCAGATTGAAGCACGAGAAGATCATACGGCATATAAGATAAGCAATAATGACCAACTGTAAGTCATTGTGACCATAGTACAAGTATTCTGAAGAATATAAAAGAAGGATCAAGGAACCGCAGTAGCAGCAACCAACAAGAATCACTAATCTCAAAATAGCTCAAAGACTTATCACAAATGAAATATCTGCTGCCCGCTAAACCTCAAGGTCAAGGAACCATCAAGGCACCTCAGTTGAAGAAAGGATGTTCCAAGACATCAGAAGAGCCATGAGGACCTGCTCAAGAAGGACTCCTAGTATCTATCTGGGCACTGCAGACCCTTATCACTTTATTCTCTACTGCTGTGAAATGGAAACAAGGATCACCATTACTACTAAATGTCTCCAAATATGGCAGGAGTACGAAATAGGAAACCTCCTCTGCCCGGAGTTCCCACAGGCCAGCACCCAAGAGCTACAAGATACTACTCCTATGGACATATGCAAAACAAGGACAGCTAAGAAGATCCATCAGATCTTCAGGCATGCACCATGGTCGATCCCCAACTTGGAGTATGTTAGAGTCTCAGACTTTAGAGACCTGTCATCCTACCATATCAATGCACTAGAAACCAGGGTAGCTACAGAAGCCCAGTCCACTATCACCCTCAATAGCAAAGAAGTAGAAGACTTCTGGTACCATCCTTCAGGACAATCCAGATCAATTCCTGCAAGGATTGATCTCAGTATTCCAAGGCCCAAGCATCCAGGTTAGACCTCTCCAAGACCCCACATTTGTTCCCTATTTTGTGGAAGAGAACCTCATAGACTGGAGAGCTCCAGATCTTGTTCCCAATTTCCCTGCCACAGCCGAATGTGATGACATCATCAATGATGTCATCCCATACGACATACCCAAAGCATGCGAAGTACACGAAACATGTGACCTGTATGACGAATTCGCAGATCTCATCTCCTTCAGTGATAATGATGATGAAGCCCCCATGATCCTGAACTTTCTGCTCTAAGTTCTTTGTAACACTGGATAATGCCAGCTCTGGTATTCTCATGTAACACTGGATAATGCCAGCACTGGTATTCTGAGGTGATGCGAAATTGTTTCAGCACTGGCATTTTGATGTGACACTGGATAATGCCAGCATCCTGAACCTGTACAACCATCAGTACCGACCCTGGAACTTAGTAGTTTTAGTTATTGAAGTTTATATTTAGCTTTATATCTTAGCAACCATTGAATTATATTTTTGTACCCCTCTTATTTCCTCTGAAATAAAGTCAGTTCCAGTTCACTTACACACACTTCCTTGCAAGCAATCTAAGAGATAACAAGACAGTTTAAAGATAAGAAGTTTGAGAACTATAAGACCTTGGGAAGGCACTCCAATAAGAACTTGCTTATAACAAACTTGAGTTAGTCTAAGAGATACACCTTGAAGAGAATCTGGCATATTTGAAGGACTCAGTGACCACTACGTGACACTAGAAAGGTCTGTTGAAAACCTATTTTACCATTCTGAACGCTCAGCCTTTGCTTGTGCGCATAAATTGTACATTCTAAGAAAGTAACGGCGAGCTTTCGACCCCGGTACATACACCAGTTATACAGTATTTTATACCTGTGTCATCATATTGTGATTATGACCGCGTGTTCCATTACTGAGAATAGAATTGCCCAGCCACCGGTTGTCAGGCACCTTGGGGCCTTTGTGATCGCCGAGTTTTAGAAATGACGGGAATGAGACATCGACTGGGGAGTATCTACCTGCAATTTCTCACTTACAGACACAGACGGTATTTCCATCATCGTCTGCTGCGGTGTAGGACTACATGAGCCTAGCGCTTTCAAAGACGCCATTGTGCTCAACGCTTAGAAATGGTAATGGACACAGCCGACCATTGACGGCACTGTAATACCAACAAGAGGTAATGAATACTTCAGTCGATCGTATTTTTCGGTACGCATCGATTTTTGCATTTACATCTTCATTTTGAAATATAAAAAAAGATGGATTGATATATGGTGTTAGTGTTGACTGTTCGTTCTAGTGTTTTAATATCGGTTTCACCTGAGTCTCCTGCTCGATTTTAATTATAGAAACTGACACTTTCGTTTCAATACTAAACGATGTCGTCATCTTGGAATCCGTTCTGGACAACTACGTTTTCAGTTGCCCCATCCGACCCACTGACTGGTGCTGGTTGCATTGGCGGTATTGTCGGTATGGTCAGCTGAGTGTTGGTCATCGCCGTCGCCATTTCGTGGCAGAGATGCCGCAACTCCAATCCGGAAGTCCTATATACGAGTTCCAGATGCTGCGAACCATGATCCCATGTTGTCCTTCGCCCCATTAGAAACGAATCTCCCTCCAATTCCAAACAATCTCTATGGCGATCCAAAATACCCTAAGGCAAACGACCCAACCCCTATGGATGTAAACATCCTTGTGGCGGTGCAAACAATCCCTATAGGTATCCGTACGAAATACATACGTCAATGTCAATCCCAACATACAGCAGACCCCAACAAGATAGCGTGGTTACGCAGTCAGCCTACGCTCGATCACTACGAGCTCCTTGTCTTTTATGATGGTAACTTGCCAAGAAAGCAGGCTACACCGTATAAATTTTCAGAAAGGATTAGATGAATTTTCTATAGGGATATCATGGTCTGTACCGTACTTCATTGGATTTTTATTCTCATCTTGAAGTTTTATTTTTAAATATAATTTGAATGATGAAGATTTCCACTCCAATGGGTTTCCCGTGCCTCTGCCTTGAATAGCCACCTACTTTAAAATCGGGTGTCCCTTAAGTATACATTTCCTGGGAATTAAAAATGCCGTTGTAGCCAAACGACCAGAGATTCTGTCCGTACGCCTCTGGGCTTTTGGTCCCCTAACGGCTACAGGTGTATGTGCTCCATACCTGTGTTGTTCGTAATCACCTTCTGTAACAAGTTCGTTTGGCGAGGTGAGGTAAGCACGAGCCGCTACGTAATTCGAGCTCTGATGGGATAATCGAATGTAAAATGTTTCAGGATTGGGAATGTTTTTAAGCCGCAATACGATAAACGTTGACAAATACAGTAGAACGACATACTGCAAACTATTAACTATAAACTCATTAATTACAGAATGAATATTAATAGGAATATAAATATTAGCCCAGCATACCGCCGAAAAAATAAGAGCAGAAAAAGCAACCCTGAAATAAATAAACCGTGGAACAATTAACCAAAGAACGATTAACGTCGTTTCTGCAGGGTTAATTATTCTCCCTGCGCTTGGTGGTTAATCGTTCTGAGGGTTGCGTTCTGTGGCTAATAATTCTGCAGTTAATTGGGCATTGTTCGTTCTGCGGTAATTTGCTATGCAATTATACGTTGTACGCCATGTGATTTATCGCCGTTCTGGGGATAATCGGTTTTTCGTTGGCAATGGTTACTCTTCGTTCTGGAGTTTTTTGTCGTTCTGCATTCTGTGGTCATTTTGCACGTTGCAGTTAACAATTGTTCTGCAACTAAATGTCATTTTGCGGTTAATCATTCTTTTGTTATTCGTCGCCGGTTAATCGATTGTCATTCTGCGGATACTCATGGTGGTTAATATATACATCATGCGAGATGTGATATAATTGGGCCAATGGGCACCAGTTGTCAATATTTTGGAAAAAAAAAAAAAAAAAAAAAAAAAAAAAAAAAAAAAAAGCCAGCTTGGACAACAAGTTACACGACTTGATATATTGATGTTAAAAAAACTCCCTTGCATATAAGATCGAGAAAATTCGAGCATTGTATGTTGATCAATTTCACATTGACATTTGCAACCATCTCCGTATTGCAAAATGTTTACAGGATTAGTCTATGCAAGAAAAGCAAGCTATATAGGCTAGGTGGACTGAGAATCATCCGTGACTCGGGTAGCCCGTGCTGTCCCCTGTCATCATCCCCGATAAAAAGGACGGCGACTGATGTCTTTATGGAGATTCCCGGTCACCTACCGAAGAAACAGCCGAAAACGTTATCTTTTACCGCGGATCTTTGGTGTTTTAGCAGTCAATGTCTAGCTATAATGTCCAGCGAGACAACAACCCGGAACAGCGTGAGAGAACCCGTAAAACGTTCTAATTCAAATGATATGTATTTGGGTGAAACACATGGTAGAAAAAACGGGCTCTTTGGTGAACATTTGCTAGGAAGGAAGGGTGGTTGATAAAAGCGAGTGCGAATGTACATGAAGGCGAATGTACGTAGTAGCGCGAAGAGTAGCGCATTTAGTGGGAGCGCAGAATAACCTAAGAATAGGGCGCGCAGAACCCCTGTTGGGATGGCAACTCGATATGTAGGCACGTGACTTTGCGTCACACGCCATTCCATCAATTTTACGTCATTCATCAGTAACGCTTAGGCATTTTGAATAAATCGCTTCTTCTGTTCGGTCTCTTACGAATCCACTATTATACAACAACCCCCAAGTACCAGAATAGGAAATATACGCCCGCTATGCAATTCAAACCGAAAAATGATTTATCCCGCCGATGCCCGAAAAAAAGGCAGGCGTTCGGCGCCAGAAACCTAGGCGCCAAGAACATTCCTGTATCCATTGACCTGTGGTCTCGAACGAGACCTGTGGTCTCGAACGAGCCCACTCATACTTAACGATCAACTTGAAGAGCCTGTTTGGCAGAACATGAGGAGAGACACAAGATGACCCGTATTACATCTCTCGTATTATCTGCATATGCCAATTGGTCCTGTCAACAACATCAGTAACTTTGTGTTAGTTATACCGACAATATAACTACCTAGCCAGCATCACGCAAGGAACGTTTGAAAAACATAGTAACCATCATGAAAGCCCTCGGTGAAGAAATTCTTATACTGAATCAAACAAAAGGTGTTTCTTTCAACAAATACATGAAACCTACTGGGACTCCCCTGTGAGTTTCGAAGGTACACAGCACATTCTAAGCATTGCCAGATACTATCGCCGAGGTATGCCAAGATTTGCTGGCATCGCTCAACCTTTAATGAAGTGAATATCAATGATAATTTAGTTTAGATATGTAGCACGCAGAGGCTAAACACTGGCAAAAGCTTTGACACATTGATACGCCTAGCTTCCCCCTGACTGATTCTTCTGACTTCACTATCGACGACATCCGTATGCGGATCGGCCTGTACGGTTAAAGGGAAAATTGGCAGTCCTTTAAGGATCAACGGAATTCGATTTCATCGTACGGAACCCCAAGTCCATGCTAATTGCCAAATTACGCGTAGGAGACTCGAGGGTCAGTTCCCTACTACTTATCTTCAGAGATAAAAATTCTGACGCTGGACGAAACCAAATTCTACGATATGCAGTCAACGCGCATACCTGGCCTGGTTAAAAAATTCACGTTTAGTAATATATTGCGACCCTTGCAGCGGGAATACAGGAGGGCTGGAATGTAGAAGCGTACGACAGTGACAAACACCCGGTAAACCTCTCAAGCGAATGTGTCCACCTACGGCCGGCCGTTATCGCCAGAATCGATTACCTCATCTCAACACATACCACCACTGCAACAGTTTGTAACGAAGACAACGTCTGCCGCAATGGTCACCCTCCTATCCTATAAAGCAAAAGAGGAAGTTACATCGTAAGCGAAATGTCTGTAGATCAGAAATCTTCAAGATCTCCCACAAGTTTATGATCTCTCCACTACGGAGACAACTGCATTGTCCCCAGTAAATCGTTTTTTTTTTCTTTTCTTTTTTTTTCACGTACCGCACGAACACCAAAGCCCGCTATTAGTATTTACCTAAAGCTCGGCGTCCGTTCGGATCGCGGACGAGCTAACGGATTTAAACGTCGCGGCGATTAGTAGGCGTGCCGAAGAAGTTGACGGTCTGCAGGAACCGAAAGAGAGTGTGAGAGAATCAGAAACGAGATGCATAGGCTCGGTGCACTGCAGAGGTTGATTGTGGTGATTCGAAACAGAGAAGACAAGATTTGAGTAAAGTGGGCATATGGGAACTCTGTGTTGGTTACGTAAGAGGACTTTAGTTGGCAGGTCAGGATAGCAAGATAAATGTAATTATGTGTACTCCACTGGGGGCTGGGGGCGTGTTTTGCGGAGATTGACGGTCCCAATCAAGATTTGATGGCGTTCCCTTACCAGACGGCAGTATCACCGATTTGGACAACAATCGCGGGAAATAATGTTTCACCCAGAAATTAGTCGGCGGCCGGAACGTCACAGGGCATCCGAATTTGTTAGCCCGAACTCGTCATTATTATAAAATACTCTCAACGGCAACGATTTCCTCCGACGAGTGCCTGTCATAATAACACACACACTCACTCACAAACATGCAAATATCTTTGTTAAAGGATACCAAGAGCGATAATCCCTCCGAAATCAGAGTCCATGTCAAGGTTGCCGCCGAAGATCGTGGCCAGGCTGAATTCGCTTACAGCCATTCTTTCGACCTTCAACATATCCAAAAGGGTCGATCCATCGCCCTCGACATCTTTACCGTAAATCCCAAGTCTGCAGATCTCAGAAAATACGGCAAAAGGTTGTTCTCTGCCCTCTTTTCACTACACGAGTCCAGTTCTGCTCGGCGTCTGCTGCAGGATATATTGCAGCCTCACGCAAAGCGTCGCATCTTGCTCGAGCTCAACGACGACCACGACCTCGACGCCATTCCCTGGGAGTACGCGTGGGGTAACAATACGTATCTGACCAACCAGTGTATGTTCACACGCGTAAACAAAAATAATGTGTCCCAGTTATTGGAACTGCCGTTACTTCCGCTACGCATTGTCGCCGTCGTACCCGACCCCATCGTTCCGCCGAACGATCCCAACGCAAAGCAATTTCCTGATCTGCGCATAAGCGATCAATTTCATACATTGTTCGATGAGTATGAGAATAAAAATAGAATGGTATTGCTGCAACATGTGTTCCCGCCGACCGCCGAGCGAATGCACACGTTGCTTAAAGGCAAGCCTGAGTTGGCCACGGTGCTTCATTTCATGGGACACTGCGGCTCGCAGAGCAATGGTGCGAGGGCTCTCATTTTCGAAGATAAAGACACAGGCAGCCTCGACGTCATTGACGTTTTGCACTTGCCCAAGTCCAAGAACCTGCGGCTGGCGGTCCTATCTGCCTATGATACCCTCCATATCGCCCGTGACCTGACCGAACAGGGCATTCCGTACACTATCGGTTCACACTGCCTCCTACCGGACGACCTTGCCCGCAAGTTCGAGAGAAAATTTTATGGGTCCCTTGCCGACGGTAGCACGATTGAAAAGGCAATGTTAGAAGCGCGCACCTCCATGAAAGACACAAAAGACATCCGACAACGCAACTACTTCCCCGGGGCTTTGGTGCTCTACTCATCCACGCTTCGAGAAGAAGATGGCGCTTTCAAGTGCGAGGAGGGCAAGCCCACAATTGAATCCTACATGCCCCCCCACAACCTCGAAGAGATCTCTTTCACACGATTTTTTTGCGGACGCAAGGAGAAGCTAATTGAGATAACGCATGTTTTGAGGAGTATGGCGAAGAAGGGGAAACATAGCTGCCCCATGTACACCATTGAAGGCATTGCCGGTCAAGGCAAGACAGCATTAGCTGAGAAGGCGGTGAGGCGGATGGCGCATCTCTTCCCCGGCGGGATCTTCGCTTGGCGGTTTGATCCTTCGCACGCGATATCGATCAATAAATATCTTCAGCGCCTGGGTCAGGTTATATTTCAGGAAAATTTTAACGACGACTTTCACACGTTGGAACATGTCTCCATCAAGAAATTTGTGACCTGTCCGACGAGTTTGCTTATCCTCGATCAAGCAGAAGTCTTGAAGCGCGCACAAGACAAGGGCGATGAGGACGCTATAGCATTGGTGAAATGGCTTCGGAGAGTTATATCAATACCAGATGTAGCGGTCAGAATACTTGCAACGTCGAATCAATCTCTAAAATGGACAGCTGAGGAGGAACAGATGCATCTTGATGGTTTGACTGATTTGGACATTGACAGTGGTGTCGAGTTGCTCATTAGAAATCTTAACCTTCAAGTATGGCAGAGAATGGCGCAGGGGGCAAATACCACACAGTTTCTGCAGGATCTCGTCAGGCTCGTAGATGGACATCCACTGTGTCTCGAAATACTCGTCCATGCGGTGGGCTTACCACAACAACAAAATGCAACACTTAAGGAACTCGTTTATGGACAATTTAGCACAATGCTAGGAAATGGTTCACATAATGGTGGAGACCTCGAAACCCGTTTTCGACCGATAATCGACCAGCGGCCACCACAGCTTCGCTTGCTATTATATATATGTTCTCTCTTCAGTCCAATCGCTGAAGTTCTCGCATTCGTCCATTACGTCGGAGCATCTTCAGATGGCCTAGATTCTTATGTTAAGGCCATTAAGGAAAATCTTTATGATCAAAAACTATTTACAGAGGAAGATGAAGAAATCAAAATTCTCGTGGCGCTTATGGAAGCAACTAGACAGTTGAAAATTTCACTGCATTTACCACCTGACTCATACAGCAACACGTTTGCGATTAGTTCATGCAATAGTACAATCTCTGATATTAGCGACCCTATATTCTGCATCTATTTGATGTGCCCATATATTTTTGACAGCGAAGATGCTCTCAATTCCCACCTCGAATCACATTCGGAGTACGGCGTTTCCGTACAACCTCAAAACCTTTCCGAGCTGGAGCTCTGGTTCGACAAGACAACTGATCCAAACGGTCAAAGCTGTTTCGACATCGGGCAAGAGGAAGATACTTTATCCATTGCCATTATGAACTGCGTACATGACATGAGTGCATTACAATTCAAAATTGACAGGGTGCCCGACTCTGGCGCGTTTGCCAACAAACCTGGGGCCCTTATAATTAACAGCCTCCAAAACGACGACATGGAACTTGTATCCGATGAAAGTGTCGAATGCCATTATGACATTATTAATAATGCTTCGGAATTGGATCATTCTGGTGCAACCAATCAAGGTGGCATGACCGATATACGTCAATTCTCCCTCATCACTACAAATGGAGAAGAAATCAACGCAATATGTAAAGAAACCTACGAACACGATAATGACATGACAGATATACGTCAACATCAATTCTACCTCAGCACTACAAATGGAGGACACTATGACATCAACGTTAAAAGTAAAGGACATTATGACATGCACACTATACATGACGAACACTACACTGACATGACCGATATTCGTCAACATCAATTCTACCTCAACACTTCAAGTGGAGAACAATATGATATCAATACTAGTCGCAATGAACACAACGACGTCGACACCCTACGAAAAGAAGGGAATGATCTCAACAATACACATAAAGAACACGATATGAATATGATCGATATGAATTTCGACTTTAATCGCCAGTCCGAAAGAATTGACGAGAACGGCACAGACTGCATGCGGAATGGAGAGGATGACTTCGACTGGTGCCTTAACTACAGCGATACATCCGACATATGCGGCGCTGTACCTCCTAACGACATTGACAAGGTTGACACGGCTTTCGATACCTATATCATTCGGGATACCAATGTCAATTTAAATGTTGTCCCTGGTCCTTCCGCAGATATATTCTTTAATTCCCTCGTCTTGGACCACCCCGCACCCAAAGAAAATGCAGTCAGCACAAACATGGAAGGTGCAGGAAGAACAAATATAGATACCGCAGGCAACTCAAACATGGAAAGAGAAGACAGCATAAGTATAGATGCTTTCGAAAGCGAACAAAACGTTAGTATACCATTTTGATAAGAGCAGCCTCCAACAAAACACCAATTTGAAGCCATACTTCCCTGCAATTCTCCAGAATCTTTTCGGAATAGTGTCTTTGGATATGATTCCAATGCCAATCGGCGAATACGCCATCTCAACGGCTAACGTAGTCGGTGGGGAACTTAAACAAACGCCAACTGACATGAATGTATCCACTATCGAAGAGCCGAGGCTAGCCGTCACGCGCACTGTCCCATATAACAGTTGTCCGGACTGTGCGAGACGTAAAAAACGCTGCACCCGCCACGCCGCCTTAAAAAAAGAGAAAAGGATTTCCCCAGGCAAGGCATGTGTTTGGTGCAAAATGCACAACAAGAAATGCCGGGGCGAAACGCCATGTGCTCTTTGCACCAAACTTGAGAGGGTTTGTCTGGGAAATAGTCGCGATGCAACTACGACAATCACCGAATACTGCAACGAGTTGAGTAACCCGGACGAAAATGTTAGAAGAACAAAATTCCGAAGACTCTTTGAGATCGTCACGGGTCGCGTCGCATATATTCGGAATACTCAAAACCCTTATGTGCTAATTCTTATGAAGCACGGCGGCATTCAAAAGATCAATAATTTTCTGGAAAATGAGAGCTGGAACTTTAGGCGCGAATTCTCTCAAATGATCTCATTCCTAAGCGATTTTAACGACACAGCACGTTCTTCTAATGTAAGCGACAGTGCGGAAAAGGTCATTCCGATTAACATGCAAGATAGGACGCCAATCAAGATATAGATTGGAATCGCCCTTCGCTGTCAGCAAAATATTCGAGTATAAGGTACTCTTTGCAGATTTCTTCTCACTTTGTCAAATTCTATAACAGCCTATGTTATCGATGTACTCCGGATATGGGTCCCTTATTATGGTATAGAATTAGTGATTCAGCTATCTGAATATGATACTTGATATATAACTCCAAATTTCTACCCATATGTTGGTCTTCTTTTAACCTCTCATCTGCTTTATTTCTGATACCTTAAATGGTAATTTTATGTTATTATTTGCCGAGATATTATCTTTATATATAAATTTTTTCTCAATTTAAAATAAGAATATATCTATTATTTTTTATATTTGAAATTAAATTATATAAAGAATATCTATTTAAAAAATATATAAAATGAGAATAATGATTTATTAATATTTTATTATTATCATTATCTATTTTAATATTTTTACTATATAAAATATTAATTTTATTAGTATATTACTTTTGAAAAACATTTTTATTATAATAATTGATTTAATTTAAAAAAATATAATTGCCAAAATTCAGAAACTGAGTTAATATTACTATTTAATATATACAAATAGTTTAAAATATCATATAAATAAGAAAAGGAGATATAATGAATTATTACATACCTACAAGCCACCAGAAATTCTGATAGAATTTTCAATGAAAATTTTTATAGAAATTATTATAGAATTTCTAACTGGCAGTTATATATAGATATATCCAGTATACCATATTTAGTCATAGTATAAAACTTGTATAAATACTCTCTGTACTAAGTATTTTAAACCTCAGCTCTACTTTTTCTGACTAAAAGAATAAGTAGTATTCTTATTAAAGAATTCTCATATCTGACTTATTAACAATTTTGAGTCTAATCAACTTATGATATAAGTATAGTATCTCTACCATTAGTATAAGAATCCAAAAGTGATACTTGCACTATACTGTTGTAAAAGGTAATTAGAACTTAGTGTTTTCTCACATAAACTCAGAACTTAGAGCTAATAGTTATCTTGAATATTTATAATATATTAATTCTATTAGTATATAGTTTTATTACAATTTGGTAGCTATAGAAGTTACTCTTATCTATAAGTAAGCTTCTCTTAAAGAATCTATTATAAATATAGACAACTTAGTCAATATTATTAATAGTATTAAAGATAATCAAAAAATACCTTCACTCTGATGACTCTTCAGAACCAAGTAGAAGAAGTCAATAGAATCATTACTAAGTAAACTGAGACTCATATTAGTCAAGAAGAATTTATTAAACAAAATAATAAAAATATCTAAGAAATATTCAATATATTCATAATACTCTATAAAAAAGTTACCTATACTCAAGAAGTTAGAAGAAAATTCAAAAGATTAATCAGTAACTACTTCTATGAGAAATATATAAGAGAATCCATTGAAGCTATAAGTGAATATTTCTTAAATCTCCTCTCTAACAATTGCTACTATAAAGCTAAGCCCTTTCTGAACTATAAAGTATATTATACTAATTAAAGGAAATTTTATCTCTATTATTGAGTTCTCAATATATAAGTAAAGATAATCTAATAGTGAGGATTGCAAACTACTAAATCTAGCAAAAACTCTATTACATTATTCTAAACTAGAAGAATAGTTGAAAAAATATTTAAACCTAATACTGGTAGCTCTAGTACTACTATAGACCTACTACTAAGAATATTAAGTCTACTAAAAATTACTATAGAAGATCTAGTAATATATAACTCAATCAAAACTACTCATCTATCTACCTTAGTGATATATATAGAAGAAATTATTATATATTATACTATCTCTGAGATAATAGTATTTAAAGAAAAACCACTATTATTTCTCCATAAAGTAATAGAATGAAATCAGTAAATACAAAGATAGCAGTATTTGCTGACTAAGTAGCTATACTTACTCAAGTCCTCTATCTTAGTATTGAATAAAACAAATCTATAAAAGATCTCCAACTTATACTATTTAAAGACAAAGTAGACTAATTAATAATATTTATAAGATAAGTTAATACTACTGATCATACTAATAGATAGAATAATGATTAGAACTCAAACAGTACTCTTAATAATAATAAGTACTATAAAATTGAATATATCTATATAACTGCAGGCTCACAAGTAGAAAAGGTCACCACTCATTTCATGGAAATAGCTACTTAGTAGTGGCACAAAATCCTAGTATACTCTCTCACCTAGAAAACTTAAGCTGAAATTGATACAAGTAAAGGAGATGATAATTGCCCTAATTATAAAGCTTACTTGGCTACTGTAGACTAAAAGAGCTGATCATCTAATAGTTCTATAGCTTAGTCTACATCACTAAAGCCAGAACTAAGCTTAAGAACCTCCAATTTTATAATAATAAAAAAGAAGACTTAGAAGTATTTGTAACAAGATTAGAAACTCTTCTGAATACTATAAGAGTAGAATATAGCTAATAAGACAAACTGTGAATGGAACCAGAGCAGTATACTTCTTTAATACTATCTCTGGATAGTTATCAGAAAAGATCTGAGAGTAAGGATAACTATATAATTGTCTATATGAGCAATAGTGCTTAAAATAAGCTATTATTAGAGTATGTACTATCTTAGTAGTTCAAAGTCTAAGAAACAACAGAAATAATAATAAAAGAGACAAGTGATATCAATTTAAGAAAAGATATGAATCTCAGAATAATTCTTCAAAATTACAAAAAGGATTTAAAAAATTGTTCTATAAGGAAATAGAGGAACTTATGATGAAAGGAGTATTTTCCTACTGTAAAAATAGGAGACATATATCTTGTAAATACTCTGATAAGAAGATAAATATAAACAAAGAACTATTCTTCTTATATTGTATAATAATAAGAGATGACCCAAAAGAAATCTCTGAAAAAATCAAGATCAAGAGATTCTACATTATTGTGAAAATTTTAGATAAAGCATATAAATTCAATACTGACTATAATCTCTACTTAAGTATAGAAATATCTATCAAACCAGATAAATAAATGACTATTAGCACAGATATTAGAATGGAAGTCTCTAAAGAAATCTATATATACTTTATAAAAAGAAGTAGTCTGACTAAGAAATAAAGACTCTATATAGCTGAAGAAGTTATAGACTAGAATTCAAAGGTAAAATCAAGATCTTGCTATATAATACTAGATAGAAAGCAGTCAAAATTGTATATAGAAAACAAATTACCCAAGCCATCATTGAGATAATATGTAATAATCTTGAAGTTAAAGAAACAAATAAACTATCACTCTCTAATAGAGGAGAAAAAGCTTTTCGATTAATAGAAAAGTACTCTGACAAGACCAAGGAGAAGACTAAGATATAGAAGATTATTTTTATTGAAGAATCTCAAGACTGAGATCATAAATAGTACTATTATATTACTGATAGATATGTCTCAGCAGAATAATATTCTCATAGAGTTAAGATATACTATTATGAATACAAAGAAGAATATATTATACATATTCTCAAATTCAAGAAGTATAAGCCAACTATCTCAGTATAATAGAATAAAGATATCAAGAATATTAATAATAAAGATAGTGATGTATAAGATTGAAAAAAAGAAGTCTTCTTAGAAATAATTGCTGCCTGGTAAGAAGAGTAGCTCTGCTGGAGGCAGAGAAGTATGAGATTATAGTTGCTCTATTGGAAATTTCAAATGAGCATATAGTATATCTGTGGAGACTAAGTAAGAGTCTAGTGAAATGATAGATAGTGTGTAAGAAGTATTATATATCAATGGAGGAGCAGAATGGAGAGAACTGTCTGAAGGTATTGATAGCTCTAGATGTTCAGCAGAAGGTAGAGGTTAAACTTGAGACTGAGAGGAACTTAGATATAGCTGATGATGAGGTGAGTATATTGTAGAGTGATTGGAACCTTTATTTATATTTATCTATTATAAATAGTACAACTAGAATCTTCTCTTTAAATATCAATTAATTAAGGAGAGTAGTGAGGAGAAGAAACATATTCTTCAGACTGAAAGAGCTGAATACTGATCTATTTTTACCATGAAATGTAGGATGTAATGAGGACTCAGATATAGAGGACTAGACTCAGAAGTAGGGG
>RBNI01000354.1:0-32743 GCA_003990745.1 Jimgerdemannia flammicorona | reverse complement strand
AAAAAAAAAAAAAAGAGATTGGATGATGGTGAGAAGTTCCTTATTTTGCATAATATAGTTTCTTTCATATTCATTGAGTTTCTGAGACAGATAGGTGATAGAGTGTTCATATTAAGTCAGAATAGCTCCAATAGTAATATTTGAAGCATTAGTAGTAACTACAAAGAGTTCTGTTAGATCAAGACTAATCAAAATTAGTACATTAATCAGTATTCTCTTGAGAGTATTCATGGCTATAGTATATCTTTCTGTCTATTCTTTTTTGACATTGGCTCTCTTTTTGATAAGACTTGTGAGTAAAGAGGTAATCGCAGAGAATCCTTAAATGAATCCTCTATAATATTCTATTAGTCTATAAAGACTTAAGGGTTTTTGAGATAAGCTAATTGCAGATTGCTTAAGTCTTCTTGGGATTGACAGCAATACTATTTTCTGAGATAATATATTCTAAGTATTGTGACAGTTGATTCAAATTAGTAATATGAATCAGGAGAATAGATATTTGATCATAGTATCTAAATTTAATTCCCAAATATAGTATAGTTTTTTTTTCAAATATAGTATAGCCTTACAAATAGCAGTCATATTTTCACAAATTTAGAAACTTTACAAATGTAGAATCTTTATGATTATAGAGATTTTATAGATATAGAAAATGTATATATGTAGAAAATAACTCATAGGAGATATAGTTATAACTTAGCTATCTTATAGTTAGTAAATTTTTATAAATATCCCCAGTATCTAGAGTGAATAAACCTCAGATCAAAATAGTTTAAAGTAAAGAGAAAGCAAGAGAACTAGTAAGCCTATAGATAGATATACTTCAAACTCACCTACTCTTATATATATCCTAAGAACTCTGCAGAGTTAAAGAAGATTAAGTTTTTAAGATACAGAAATCCAACATATTTACCCAGTTATATATCTGCTATATTACAACTTGGTGTCCATTGATTAGTAATTCAAGATAAATTTCTCACTTTTAAGCTGAACAATAAATAACTGCTATCATCTAAACAACTATATAAATCAAATCAAGATATCTAGATAAGATAGATATGAGATCATCAGTATTCTACAGATATACATACTTTAGATGAATTGATCATTACCTTCATTAATGATTTCAAGCAGTATACTACTATAAGAACTCTGACAGTAAGATAACAAGTAGCTCTCATGCTCTTTAGTCTCCAAGGATCAGCAAGAGTAATATTCATAACTGTAATCTATATAGAAAATAATAATGATATCATACTAGCAGTACAGAAGGCCTGGCTCCAAACCACCTACTATATAGATGAAATCAAGTAAGCTCTAAAGAATCAGCTCAATATAATATATTAAGAAATGAGTAAGGATCTAAATACATTCTATATCAGAATTTAATATCAGATAATTTTTGTAGATTATATAGCTGCTATTCAAGATCAAGTAGTAGAAGTAACCTTCATGAAAGGAGTTTACTCAGAGATAGTTCTGGTCATCTGCTTATTACTAATAGTTCTAAATCTAGTATAAAAGATTACCTATACTCAATAATACTGGATAGCTAGATATCTATAAGACTATATAATAGAAAGAGTCATTGAAGTCAGAATCAAAGTACTCAAGGTAACCAGTGTGATTTCTACTACAGTGATTAATTGATATCTTAGCCAAGAGCTATAGAGTAATAGAGAAATAGTGACTCTATAGAGGAACTTGCTAAAAAGTTTGCCAAAATGACTGCTCATTTTAGAGACATAGTAAAAGAAATTAAAGGAAGAGACCACTATCTAGTTTAGAAGTTTGCCACCACCTCAGATAAGAAGAGAGATACCTACTATACTTGTAGAGAAGAAGACTACTACTTATATGAATATATGAGTAAGACTAAGTACAAAGCTCAGTTAAGCAATACTATAAGGAATAAGGAATAGGCCAATACTATTACCTTTGAAGAAATCAGAGAATCAGATAAAGAAGAATAAGAGGCCTATCCTGTACAGACCATTAAGAAGAATGTTTGCAAGTAACTCTACAAGAGACCATCAGAGAGACCCAAGAAGAACTCTATAGAAAAATAGATGAAAACTGCTACAGAAAGCCAAGGTGAAGAAACAGATCAAGATATGGAACTAGAACAGGCTATTCAAGATATCATTTAAGGAACTACTCTAGTCAGTGAAGGAGAAAAAGAGAAGAAGCTTTGTAATATCAAGACTTTTAAGTATAACATCTTCAAGAATCTCAGTCAATAAAAGATCAATACAACTTTTGGCCAACTGATAGAAATACCTATATTTAAATAGCAAATAAGATATGAACTTACTAAGATAACTAAAAAGTAAGGTTGGAAGATAACTGAGGCCAACAATATTCAAGAAGACTCTAAAGAAGAGAGTGAAGATAATCATAAGATATCTACCTATGCAATCTATCAAATTGAAGATAGAATCTTTGAGACCATCATTGATACTAGAGCAGGAGAATATCTCCTCAAGGTCATCCACCTTTCACCAGTAATATTCAGGTGACACAAGACTCAGACAATACTTTCTACAACATTTTTGGTAATAGATGACTATTGATATGGACAGCAATAACTGAACTGGTGAGTGTACTGGCCAGGGGAGAGGTGGTGCCTTTGGCTGGCAGCAGGTGGGAAGGAGGGGAGATGGTTTGGAGATGCCAGGGGCCTCGATGGCTGGCTGAGGCTCTGGTGGTGGAGGGAGGGGCAGCCTGAGGTAGTGAGGAGGGGAGAGGTTGACCTTTGCTGACAAGGTTAAGATAGAGAATATGGCCTCTGGTCTGGATAGTTGGCTGGGCCTGGGGAAGGCATTGACAGCAGCTACTGGGGGATAGGGAGGAGTGTCCAGAGGAGTGTCTAGTGGTAGAGGAGGAGGGGGAGTAGGGGCTGGAGATATGACTGTTGATGGGGCTGTGATGAGGGATCTGGAAAAAAATTCAGATGTGATGGCAGTTGCTAATTCAGGACAAGAGGTGGGCACGAGGCCTGGGGACCTAGTGGATGGGGTGATGAGTATGGTGTCAGCATCATTACTCAAGAAATCGAGGTCAGAATTCGCTGTCACAATGTGTTTCAGGGGCTTGGCAGTAACTGTGAGGATGATCTTAGGGCTGGTGGTGCAGAAGGCGAAAGGGGCCACATCGGTAAAGTTTTTGAAGGGGAAAGAAGGAGTTGAGGTGGGGTTTGAGAAAGAAGAAGTATTGTTGGCTGCCATGGAGAAGGGGGTGACAGTGGGTGGGGTTGTGATCCCTATGGTCAGGTATATGTGCTGGGACCCCCTGAGTGGTACAGTTGATAGTGTTGGATCTTCCTACAGTATTGAAGGAGAGGGTTAGAGAGTTGATTGTGGAGGTGGTCAAGGAGTATAGGGAGATTGTGGATGTTGGGTTTAAGGTCTGAGAGGGTACTGGGCTCTGGACTAGTGATGTCGATGTCTGGATGAGGCTGGCTGAGAAGGAGAACATAGGGAAGACAAGAGACTGGCCAGTAGCTCTGAAGTGGGAACTGGTGGAGTGCAAGGTCATGAGAGTGAAGAGAACTCAGGAAGAGGAGGAAGACTTGCTTGAGGCTCTGGAAGATCTGGAAGGGGTGGTCGAGAGGAGGAGATTGACTTGGAAGGAGTATGAGGCCAGGATGGTGATAGAAGTCATCAATGGAAAGAGGGTTAGGATGGATCGAGTATCCTGGGAGAAGATGCAGGGGAGGAAAATCCAGAAGAAGCTGCTGATAAGATTGGGTGGCAGTGGGGCAGGCAGCAGCATGGGGGATAGGAAAGTGGGATTACAGGAGAGTGCCTGGGTGGGGGGAAGTGGAATGGCCTAAGGTGGGGTATAGGTTGGATTGGGAGAGGAGAGGGAAGGTGGTGTAGAGGCAGATGTGGAAATGAGCAAAGGAGTTCACCCTTAGTATAGTGTCCTGGGTGGAGCAGAGGGGGAGGAGGAGTTGCTAGATGTACTGAATGAGGAGTGGGATGAGTCAGTAAGGAGGAGTGCTCTAGTAGACCCAGAGGTGGGGGGTGATTGAATTGCCCAGGGTGTGGTGGAGGCAGTGGATGAGGAGAAGTAGCTATAGAAGACTCTGGAAGGGGTGGCAGCAGAGAAGCTGGGGAGAGAGGACTTCCAGGTTATAGAAGAGAGGTATTGAAAGGAAATCCTACAAGGGGAGGAGGTACCGAGGAAGGTGAGGAATGAGATTCTGGTGGTCCTCTTAGAATCAGTTAAATACCAAGTTGATGATCAGAGAGAGGAGGAACTTAGAGGGATTGCAAATAACCAGGTGGCATTCTTGTGGAACTTGAGAAAGAGATTGGAGAAGTGGAGAGTAGTCTGTACAGACTACTGGTCAGAGATAGAGGTGGTGGATGGAGTGAAATGTCAGGAAATCTTAGAGGCATTAGATGCTCAGGCTGTTGTGGAGGGTGACTTGGAAGCAGAGCAGTACTTGGATCTGGCTGGAGATGAGATGAGCATGGAATACTAGACTGGGATCTCAAATTCAAATATTTTTTCAATATGAACAGTACAACTAGAATATTCTCTTTGAATGTAAATAGGTTACAGGGGGGTAGCTAGGAGGAAGTACATATTTGGATAGCTAAAGAGACTGGATGCAGATCTCTTTTTACTACAGGATGTCCATTATGAGGGGGAGGTGGACTTATAGAATTGGACTAAGGAATGGGGGGGGGCTGCAGTATGGACAGGGAGGGTGGGTATTCTCATTCAAAAAGGGATGGGGAACATTGGGGACATTGGACATTGGGGGTCTCAGTTAGTGTGGAGAGTGTGGAAGAGGCCTGGATGGGGTCTATTGACAGTTGGGTCATATTACTGCCCAGCTGAGAGAGGGGAATGGGTGGATTGGATTCACAGGTTGAAAGAGGCCAGTGTCTTGGGCGAGGTTGGATTGGACTGCTTGGGGAGTGACTTCAATATAGTATGGGATAAGGGGATGGACAGGACAGATGGAGAGAGAGGAATGTGGGGCAAGAGTGGTGGGTTGGATGTCTGGTTGGAGATAGAGAGGTTGAGTTCTTTGGTTGATTCAGGGAGACAGTTTTGGGGTAATCATCGAATTTATACTTACTGGACAGTAGGGCTGGACTTCAGAATTGACTGAATATTGACAGTGGATTGCTGGAGAGCAGATGTCTGGACAATACTGGAGGTGGTTTGGTATCTGTGGTCTGATTACTAAGGTCTGCTGGGAGGGGGGAGGTTTGGGGGAAGTGGGGATGGGCCTGGACATTGGTGACTAAATTCTTCTTTGTTGGAGGATGGGACTTTGTGGGTGGACTGGGAAAAGGAGGTTATTGGGAATATTAAGAGGTAGTGGGGCTGGGGCCTGGTGATTGGGGACTGCTGGAGGAGGCTGAAGGTGAGCACTCAGGAGTATTGAAGGGAAGCAGGGAAAGAAAGGTGTGCTCAATGATAGTAGAGAGTGCTATGGGCCTTGCAGTGATTGGCAGTACTCATGGGGAGATGGACAGGGGTACTAGAAGATTGGGAGGTGACTGACTGGCATATTGTGAGGATCCAGAAGGAAGTTGAGGAACTTAAAGAAGTATTACAAAGGGAGGAGGAGGTGAGGCTGAAGGGGATGGTGGCATGGCTGTAGTGACAGGGGCTTGAGGAGGGTGAGAGACCTACTAGGTTTTTATTGTGGATATTACAAGTATGATGAATGAAGCAGTGGTGGGAGGGAGTTCTGGATGTGGATGGGGAGCTGGTGGTGGGGACTCTGGTAATTCTGAGATTGCTGTGAACCCATTGAGAGGATCTATAGAGTGAGAAGAAAGGGGGGGAGGATGCTTTGAACATTGAGAGGCAGCTGAGAGATTGGCATCCAGACCCTGCAATGGGCCTGGGGACTTTGGGGGACCCAGTGAGCAGAGAGGAAATTTGCAAGGTCTTGGCTATAATCAGTAAGGGGATGGCTCCGGAGAAGGATGGCCTTCTCTGGGATTTTTGGAAGAAGATGGCTAGGGTGAGCAAGGTATTGGAGGAAATGACAGATATGTGTAGTGAGGTTCTTTAGTCTGGAACTTAGATTGGGGGCCAGTGCCTAGAGCTGGTCTCTTTGCTCTACAAGGATAAGGGGAGATGGAAAAATTAAAAGAACTGGCAGCCAATCATGCTACTCAATATAGACCACAAACTGATGACAAAGATATTGGTGTTGAGACTGTAGGGAATTGCTCAGCAAGTGATTGGTGTGGAGCAACATAGATTTGTCAGTGGTCAGTTGATCCATGATAGGATAGCTTAGGTACATAGTGTGATTGAAAGAGTCTGGGCTACAGGGGTAGATGGCCAGTTGGTCTTTTTGGATCAGGAGAAGGCATATGATAGAGTGCAGAGGATCTGGTTAGAGAGAGTGTTAAAATGAATTGGTGTTCCCCCAGGGTTTCATGGGTCATTGATCAGCCTTTTAGAAGACAGTTAAGCTGTGTTGGTAGTCAATAGCCACAGGGAGGTGGCCTTTCTTCTTGATCATGAGATGCAACAAGGTGACCCTTTGTCACCCATCTTATATGCCCTCTCCCTGGAGCCCCTACTGGACAGGATCTGGCATCGAATTGGGGGTTTGGACATTCTAGAGATAAATTGGAAGGTGGGAGTCTTTGCAGATAATATGGTGGTTGGACTGGACTCATTGGCAGATGTGGGGGAATTATGATAGTCAGTTGAATAGTATGAGAGGGGATCTGGTGCTAAACTCAATTGGCACAAATGTGAGACTTTGGTGCTAGGTGGTGGAATTGTTGGTGGTGACATAATTAGGACAGTGGTACTGGTAGGTGAGCTGGTGCATTACTTGGGGATCTACTTCTCAGTGTTTGGGTCCCTTCTCCCCCATGTATAGTGGGATCAATGACTTCTGGAGTGGGGAAATGTGCTTCTGTGATGGGGTGGTTGGCATATATCCTTAGCAGGAAGGGTGATAGTGCTGAATGTATATTGGCTGCCAAAGCTGTGATATATGAGGTATCATCTGGACTTCCCAGCTTGGGTGGTCAGGGGGCTATTGAAGATGGCAAGATCATGGATCTGAAGAGGATGGCAAAGTCAGATAGGTTGGGAGGTTCTTATCCTACCAGTAAAAAGAGGTGGGCTGGGTTTAGTGGACTTTACCAAATGGCTTCATTGCTTGAGAGCCTGGTGGCTGAGGAGGGTGAGTGAGCTGAGGGTCAGGAGTGGGTGCCACTCATGCAGAGAGTGTGAGAGATCCGGTATTCCCCTCGTAGAGCTTCTGGTGACCTGCTTGCAATGGTGGCTATAGATGGGAGCAGGAGGATATAGTATAAGGGCTTTTGGTGGGGGGTGGTGGATGGAGCTAAGAGAATTGGACTTTGGTGGCAGGGTGATGAGAGAGAGGAGGATTGGGGATTGCAGATGTGGTAATAAGACAGGCTACTACTGGGCAGTGTTTTGGTGGAGAACTTCTAGCTTGGTAATGATATAGAGTATTTGCAGGGCTTGGGTGGAGATCTTTGGCCTGAAGCCTGGCAGAGGGTTGGGATTAGTGAGAAGTGGGACTGGAATGGTCTCTGGATTTAGAGTAAGCAGGTGATGTGGTGGCTGCCCCCAGGTTCTGGGTGATATAGTGGCAAGTTCTATAGTAGAATGTGATATTGAACTATCAGTCTGGGCACTTGATAGATGGTGGCATGTTTGAGTGTGAGAAATGTTTTGATGTTGGTCAGGAAGGAGAAGTGATACAAATGCCTGAACATTGGCTTGGTGAGTGTGACATTTTGAGGGTGTTTTGGGGATATATCACAGACCAGTTAGGGCTGTAAGCCCTGGAGGGAGGGGAAGGGGGGAGATAGGGAGAGCTCTGCCAAAGGCTGGTCAGTGGGGTGGGAGATGAATGACTGACCCTTGGCTGGGCTCTGGCCATCTAGGTTGGAATGGCTGGGCACTGGGTACATGTATTTGAGGAGGGCCAGTGGGTTGGGGTTGGGGATAGGGTAGCATATTGGGAATGGTTAGTACTGGATATTTTGAATGGCTGATGGTGAGGGTGGGGGCCAGGTAGCAGAGATCACAGAGGTTTGATATAGTGTATCTCTTGGAAAAGTGGTGGGAGGATTTGAGTAGTGGGTGACTGGGTTGTTCTCAGACAGAGGGGAGTTGAGGAGAGAGGAATGGATCTGAGGGGTATTGGTTGAGGGGATGGGGTGATATTGTATCATTATTATCATAGATAGTAGTAATAAAGGGCAGTCCAAGTGACTATAAAAAAAAAAAAAAAAAAAAAAAAAAAAAAAGAGAACATCTCCTCAATAAGAAAGCAGCATACTGCCTAGGTTGGGAGGTTGAAGAAGTAATCAAATTGGTATTCATTATAGTAGATGATATAAGAGTCACACCTCTGAGAAAGATCCAAGATATTCCCATTAAGTTTGGAAGAGCAACTATCTTAATAGATATGATCATAACTAATACTACCAACTATGACATTCTCATTAGCAATCAGTGACTTCATAAAGTCAGAGTAATAATTAACCTCAATATCCAGAAGATGCAGATTATCTACTGAGATCAGAAGATGCAAATTCTCATCAATATTAAACAAAAAAGTACTGCCTGAAATAGAGGAAGAAAAAAGTGAGCAAGAAGAGGCCTATAGTAACTACTCAGAAAAAAAAGAAGAAAGTCAGATAGACTAGTGAAGAAGAATAGTACAAAAAGATCATTAAAGAATATATATTATAAGGAGTCTGCCCTCACATAATCAAGATATACTATATGAAATATATTGATAATTGCTATCAGTATATTAGCAGAATCAAGAAAATCTACTATAAAAGAAGACAAAAGACTCTTGAGAAATAGGCAAGATAAAAAAAGAAGGAAAAAGAGGATAATGAACCACTAGCCCTCTTAGAGAATAGCAATAATGAAGAAGAAATCAAGGTCAAGATTCAGAAAATCCACTCTGATGCAGTTCTACTAGAATATAAGTCAGAAAATGCAGCTAAAATAGATATTACAACTATAGAGAAAACTGTACTAGAGCTCCAAACAACTACTCTACTTACAACTGGTCTAGAAATAACTATTTCAAAGGACCATGTTGGGATCCTCAAGACAAGAAGTAATCTAGCTAAGAGTGAAATTATCATTGAAGGAGGAGTTATCAATTCAGACTATATTGGAGAAATACTACTCATTGTTAGGAACTATAACTTTACAATTCTATTTCCAATCAAGAAAAAGAACTGATTAGTGCAGATATTGATCTTCTCAATTCTTCAGCTAAAGATCATGGAAGTCAAGAAGTTGGAGGAAACAGAAAGAGGAAAGAAAGGATTCAGATCCATAGAAAGAGGAGTATTCACTAGTATCAAGATCACTGAACTAGATCACAAGAAGGAGGAAACCACAAACAAGTATAGCTATACTATTGGAGATGAATTTCCACTCAAAAAGGAGCTCAAGAAGATATTCTATAAATTTAAGAATATTCTAGCCACAGACTTCAAGGATATTAAGAGAAAGACTCCACACTACTATTATAATGTAAATATAGAAGATACTAAACCAATTTATCAAAAAGTAAGACCAATTCTGCCAGTCTATCACAAATGGCTCAGAGAAGAAATCAAGCAGATGAAAGAAGCCAGTATTATTAAAGAAGCCAGTAGTCCTTGGGCTTCACCAGTTATATTAGTCCTAAAAAAAGGAAGCAAACTAGGAGAATTTGCCCCAAGGCTCTATACTGATTATAGGAAGCTCAATCTAGCTATAAAGAAGGATTATCAACTACTACCCCTCATCAGTAATATCCTTGTAACTCTGGAAGATGAAGTACAGTATTACAGTACTTTGGATTTATATTTGGGATTTTACTAGATTGGCCTCACTAAAGCAGTAAGTGAAAAATCAGCCTTAATTATCTCAGATAGAACCTATGTCTATCTGCAAATACTATTTGGAATATACAATACACTAGCAAGCTTTTAGCAAATGATGAATAAAATCTTCTGCTATAATATGAGAAGATAGATAATAATTTATATAGATGATATTATTATCTACAATAAGACAGCCAAAGAATATCTGTAGTACATCCAGCAGATGATAAAGAAGCTAAGGAAGTATGGTCTTTACATTAAGTCTAAGAAGTATAAGTTTGCAGAAATCAAGATCTCCTATCTTAGTTATATCATCAACTGAGATAAAACATATACAGACCTCTTCAAGATTCAAGTAGTAGTAGTATATCTAAGGCCTACTACTGTTATTAAAGCCCAAGCCTTCATAGGACTTGCCTCATACTACTGTAGATTTATCAGAGGATTCTCTAACATTGCAGGCCCAATTTATGAACTCAATAAGAAGAATGTTAAGTTTCAATAGACTGACAGGCAACAAAAAGCATTCAATGAACTCAAGATTAGACTGACCCAAGCACTTATCCTCAGAAGACCTGATTGGACTCAAGAATTCATCCTGTAGACAGATGCAAGTGCACAAGGACTAAGAGTAGTTCTGGTATAGAAGAAAGACAAAATAGAGTATATCATTATATATCTAAGCTGAGGAACCCAAGGAGCTAAAAAAGAGTATGAATTCTACAAGTTGGAATGTCTTGTAGTCATCTGAGCTATAGAGAAGTTCTATTACTATCTCATGGGGAAATACTTCATCATTCAGATGAACTACTTAGCTCTTATCTGGCTACTGACCATTGGGTAACCCAAAAGAATCTATACTAGATGGATTATAAAGTTACAAGCTTATGATATAACTATTATACACTACTCTGAAAGAATTAATACCAATGTAGATGCTCTTTTACAGATACCCCAAAAGACCCCCAACCAGTAAATCAACTATGAATAAGAAACTCTACTATAGAATTATCACTTAGCTGAGATAGTAAAAGATGCCCCAATATCTGGAAGAATATATATAAATAATTATCAATAGAACATAGAAATAATTTAAGACTGATGGAGAAATACTGAAGAAAAAAAAGCTACTAGTTATATTCAAATATAAGAAGGAGCAAACAATGAAATCAGTATATAAACTTGGCTATTTAGGAGGAATAAATACCTACAAAAAAGCAAGAAAAACAATGTGGTAACTAGGAATAGAGGAAGATATCAGATGATTTGTCAAGACCTGTAACAAATATCAGAAACAGAAACAAGACCAACAAAATCAAAACTCCAGATCAGCATATATAGAACTAATATCCTTTGCATATATTGCAATAGATGTAATTGGCTCTCTACTCTCAACTTTGACTGGTAACTGATAATTCATTATTATTATAGATCTTTTCACAAAATGGATAGAGGCAGGACCTCTCAAAGAAGCCAATGCATAGTCAATTGCTGATTTCTTCTATAAAGAAATCATCTGCTAATTTAAGATCACAGCATAAGTAACTATAGACAGAAGAATAGAATTCAATTCAATATACCTTTTACTGGTAATATTCAGATGACACAAAACTTAGATAATACTTTTTGTAACATTTTTGGTAAAAGGAGACTATCAATATAGACAGTAACAAACATACTGGTGAGAATGCTGATCAGAGAGATAGTAGTGCCTTTGGCTGACAGCATGTAGAGAGGAGGAGAGATGGTCTGAGGATACCAGGACCTTCTATGGCTGGATGTGGCACTGGTGGTGGAGGGAGGGGCAGATTGAGATAATGAGGAGAGGAGAGGACAACCTTTGCTGATAAGATCAAGATGGAGAGAATGACATCTGGTCTGGATAGTTGGTTGGGACTAGGGAAGGCATCAACAGCTTCAGTTAGAGACCAGGGAGGGGCCCCCATGGGAGGGTTGGGTGGTAGAGGAGGGGGGGAAGTAGGGGTTAGAGATGTGACTGCTGATAGAGCTGTGACTGGGAAGCTGGAAAAAAATCCAGATGTGATAGTCATTGGTGGATCTGGACAGGGGGTGGGCACAAGGCCCAGAGACCTGGCTAATGGTGTGACTGGTATGGTGTCAGCACTATTACTTAAAAAGTCATGGTCTGAATTCACCATTACATTATGCTTTTGAGGCTTAGTAGTAACTATGAGAATGATTCTGGGGTTGGTAGTGCAGGAGGTGAAGGGAGCAGCTTCAGTAAAGTTCTTGAAGGAGAAGAAAGGGGTTGAGATTGAGTTTGAAAAAGAGGCATCATTGTTAGAGGTCATGAAAAAAGAGATAATGGTGGATAGAGTGGTGGTTCCTATGGCCAGGTACATGCACTGGGACCCCTGAGTGGTGTAGTTGATGGTGTTAGACCTTCCTATGGTATCAAGAGAGAGGGCCAGGAAGCTGGTTGTAGAGGTGATTAAGAAGTATGAGGAGATTATAAACATTAGGTTCAGAGTCTAAGAGGGTACAGATCTTCAGATAAGTGATATCAACATCAGGGTGAGGCTGGCTGAAAGAGAGAATACAGAGAAGACAAGAGACTGGTCTGCTGTTCTTAAGTGGGGACAAGTTGAGTGTAAGGTCTCATAGGTGAAAGAGATGCTGAAAGAAGAGGAGAATTTACTGGAGGCTCTTGAGGATCTGGCAGGAGCTATTTAGTAGAAGAGACTGGCTTGGAAGGAGTATGAGGCCAAGATGGTAGTAGAGATTGTAGATGGCAAGAGGGTCAGGATAGACAAGAGGACCTAGGAGAAGATATAGGGGAGATGAATCCAGAAGGAGTTGTTGGAGAAGCTGGAAGGAGGTGGGGTAAATAGTGGAGCAGGAGAAGGTAGTACTGGTCTGAGGGAGAGCACCTGGGCTGGGGAGCATAGGATGGATCAGAATGTGGCCCAAAGGGGATCAAATGAGGGGGAACTGGGCAGCATAGTGGAGGATACTGAAATAGGAGAGAGAGTACACCCTTAGTATAGTGTCCCAGGCAGGGCAGAGGGGGAGAAGAAACTTCTGGATATACTGGAGAAGGAGTGGGATGAGTCAGAGAGGAGGAGTGCTTTGGTGGACCCAGTAGTGGAGGTTGATGGAGTTGTCCAGAGTATTGCTGAGGTGGTGAATGAGGAGAAGTGGCTGTGGAAGACTCTAGAGAGAGTGGTGGCTGAGGAGCTGGAGGAAGAGAACTTCTGGGTTCTAAGTGATAGGCATTGGAAGGAAATTCTTTGTAGAGAGGAGGTGCTGAGAAAGATTAGGAATGAGATCCTAGCAGTACTCTTAGAGTCAGAGGAATATCAAGTTGATGATCAGAGAGAGGAGGCTCTTTGAGAGATTGCGAATGACTGGGTAGTATACTTGTGGGGTTTGAGAAAGGGGTTGGAGAAGTGGAGAGTGGTATGCACAGATTATCAGGCAGAAATAGAGGTTGTGGATGGGGTAGAGTATCAGGAAATCTTGGAAGCACTAGATGCTCAGGCTATAGCAGAGGATGAGGTAGAGACAGAGTGGCATTTATATCTAACTAGTAATGGGATAAGCATGGAATTCTAGACTAGACTCTCAATATCAAATATTTTTAAATATGAACAGTACAACTAGAATCATTTCTTTGCATGTAAATGAGTTGAGGGGAGTGGCATGGCATAGGAATATCTTTGGTTGGCTGAGGGGACTGGATGTGGATCTTTTCTTATTACAGGATATATGGTATGAGGTAGATATAGACTTATAGGACTGGACTAGAGAATGGGGTGGGGCAGTAGTGTGGGCTGAGCAGGTGGGCATTCTGGTTTGAAAGGGAATGAGGGACATTAGAGATATTGGACATTGGGGGAGTAGGTTGGTGTGGAGAGTATGGAAGAGATCTGAGTGGAATCCTTTGACTATTGGGTTGTATTATTGCCCAGCTGAGAGGGGGGAATGTATAGATTGGATTAGAGACCTGAGTGAGGCTAGTGTTATGGATGAGGTAGAGATTGATTGCTTGGGGGGTGATTTCAATATGGTACATAATAATGAGTTAGACAGGACTAATGGTGGGAGAGGAATGAGAAGCAAAAGTGGTGGATTGGACAATTAGATAGAGATTGAGAGGTTGAGCTCTTTGGTTGACTTGGGGTAACAGTTTTGGGTGGATTGCCAAATTTATACCCATTGAGTGATAAGGGCTAGGCTCTAGGATCAATTGGGTATTAATGGCAGAGTGCTGGAGAGTAGATGTCTGGGATACACTAGAGGTGGTTTGGTGTCCATGGTCAGATCACTGGGGTCTGGTAGAGAGGGAGAGATTTGGGGGAAGTGGGGATGGGTCAGGACATTGGTAGCTGAACTCTTCTTTGCTGGAGGATGGTTTCTTATAAACAGACTGGGAGGTGGAAGTGATTTTGAAGATTGGAAGATAGCAGGAGCAGGGATTGGTGATTGAGGATCACTAGCAGTGGCTGAAATTGAGTGCCCAGAGATACTGGAGAGAGGCAGGTAAAGGAAGGAATGCTCAGCAGTGGCAGTAAGTACAATGGGCTTCACAGAGATTAGCAGTACTTCTAGGGAGATAGGCAGAGTTGCTAGAGAATTGGGGGGTGGCTGATTGACAAATTCTGTGAATTCAAACGAAGGTAGTTAAGTTAAAGAAAGTGCTACAAATGGAGGAAGAGGTTCAGTTGAAGAGAATGATGGCAAGGTTGTGGTGGCAGGAGTTGGAGGAGGGGGAGAGGCCTACTAGATTTCTTTCACAGTTGCTTTAGGCTCAGAGAACCAGACAGCAGTGGGAGAGATTTTGGATGAGGATGGGGAGATGGTGGCAGGGACTCCTAAGATTCTGGGATTGCTGAGGACTTGCTGGGAGAATTTATGGAGTGAGAAAGAAAGGAGTGAGGATGCCCTGAACATTGAACAGCAGTTGGAGGATTGGTATCTGGACCCAGCTCTGGGTCTGGGGATACTAGGAGATCCAGTACAAGAGGAGGAAGTATGTAAGGTCTTGGCTTCAACAAGCAAGAGGATGGCTCCAGGAGAGGATGGGCTTCTCTGGGATTTTTGGAAGAAGATGGTGGGAGTGGAGGTGGTATTGAAGAAGATGATAGTAATGTATGATAAGGTCCTTTGATCTGGATCTTAGATTGGGGGCCAGCACCTAGGGCTGGTCTCTTTGCTCTATAAGGATAAGGAGAGAAGAGAAGATTGGAAGAACTGGCAACTAATCATGCTTCTTGACATAGACTGCAAGCTGGTGACAAAGATCTTGGTGACTAGACTGCAGAGGATCACTCAACAAGTACTAGGAGTAGAGCAGAGGGGATTTATTAGTGGTCAGTCAATCTAAGATAGAATGGCCTGGATCTATGGAGTAATTGAAGGGGCTTGGGCAGCTGGGGTTGATGACTGGTTAGTGTTTCTGGATCAGAAGAAGATATATGACAGAGTGAGGAGGGTTTGGCTGGAAGGAGTGCTAATATGGGTGGGAGTTCCCCCAGAGTTCAGAAGGTCATTAATTAGTCTATTGGAAAACAGCCAAGCAGTATTGATAGTAAATGGGTACAGGGGTGTGACTTTTTCACTTGGTCATGGAGTGCTGCAAGGAGATCCTTTGTTGCCTATCTTATATGTCCTTTCTTTAGAGCCCCTATTGGACAGGATTAGGCATCGAATTGGGGGTTTGGACATTTTGAGAATTAATTGGAAAGTGGGGGCTTTTGTAGATGATATGGTGGTTGAACTGGGTTTATTGGAGGATGTGGAGGAATTGAAAAGGTCTGTAAAATGATATGAGAGGGGCTTAGATGCTAAACTTAACTAGCATAAATGTGAGACTCTGGTGCTAGGGGGCAGAATAGTTGGCAGCAATGTGATTGGAACAGTGGTACCAGCAGGAGAACCAGTCTGTTACTTGGAAATCTACTTTTCAGTATATGGGTCTCTCCTACCCCATGTATGGTAGAAACAGTGGCTCCTAGTATGGAGAAATGTGCTTTTAAGGTGGGGTGGTTGATATATATCCTTGGTTGGAAGAGTGATGGTGCTGAATGTATATTGACTGCCAAAGATATGGTACATATGTAGGGTATTATCTGGACTTCCTGGCATAGGTGGTCAGAAGACTTCTGAAGATAGCAAGATCGTGGATCTGGGCTGAGCAGCAAAGTCAGATAGGTTGGGAGGTTCTGACCCTATCTGTTGACAGAGGCAGGCTAGACTTGGTGGACTTTACTAAATACCTTCATTGCCTGAGAGCATGGTGGCTAAAGAGAGTGAGTGAGTTGAGGGGCCAGGAGTGGATACCATTCATACAGAGGGTGTGGGAAGTCTGATATTTCCCTCATGGAGCAATGGGGGATCTACTTACAATGGTGGCCCTAGATGAGAGCAAGAGGATGTGATATAAAGGCTTTTGGTGGGGGGTGGTGGATGGTATCAGGAGAATTGGACTTTGGTGGCAGGGTGATGAAGAAGAGGAGGACTGGGGACCACAGATGTAGAGATGAGACAGGCTATTGCTGGGTGGTGTATTGGTGGAGGATTTCCAGCTTGGTGATGGAATAGATTGTATATGGGGCCTAGGGAGAGACTTGTGGCCTGAAGCATAGCAGAGGGTAGAGATTGGTAAGAAGTGGGACTGAAATGATCTTTGGCCTTAGAGTGAGCAGGTGCTGTGGTAGTTTTCCTCCAAGTTCTGAGTGGTATGGTAGAGGTTTCTAAGGTGGAATGTAATGCTGAACTATTGGTCTGGGCACTTGGTAGTAGAGGGCACATTTGAGTATAAGGAATGTATAGATGTTGGTCAGGAGAGTGGAGTGATACAAATGCCTAAACATTGGCTTGGCAAGTGTAAAGTCCTGGGGGAGTTTTGGCACTGCATTATGAACCAGTTAGGACTACAGGCCCTGGTGGAGGGAGAAGGGAGGAGATGGGAAGATGGGGAGACCTCTGCTAAAGGCTAGTGGGGGGGGTTAGAGATGAATAGTTGACCTTGGGATGGGCTCTGGCAATTTGGGTTGGACTGGCCAGATATTGGTTACATGTATTTGAGGAGGGCCAGCAGGTTGAGGTTGGGGTTAAGGTGGCATGATAGGAATGGTTACTCCTTGACATTTTGAATAGCTGGTGGAGAGGGTGGGGACCCAGTGGGGGGGGTCAATAGAGTTTGGTGAATTGTATTTGCCAAAAAAGTGGAAGGAGGGTTCAGGTGGCAGGTGGCTAAGTTATTTTTCAATGGGGAGAGATGGAGGATAGAGGAGGGGATCTGAGGGGCATCAGTTAAGAGGTTGGGGGTGAAATTGTATTATTATTTATAGATTGTAGTAATAAAGAGAAGTCTGAGTGACTATAAAAATAAAAATAAAAAAAAAAAAAAAAAAAAAAAAAAAAAAAAAAAAAAAAAAGAAAAATAGAATTCATGAACCAGTTCTTTGAGGTTCTCTATAAGAAGTATAAGATCCAGCACATTCAGACTACAGCCTATCACTTTTAGAGAAATGGATAAGCAGAAAGGACTAACAAGACTCTCAAGAACATTATTACCAAGATCTGCAATAACTACAAAAACTGGGATTACTATCTGTCAATAGCATTATCTATTCTTTAGGATATCTAATTATAAAGCACCCATTTCACCTCTTGAGAGATACTGTTTAGAGAAGAAAGTTCTCAAGGAATCTTATCATCTAATAGAGATGCTGTGTAGAAATGTGTGGATACAGAAATATGGAGACTTTATCAAATCAGGAAGAAGGCTGAGAATTATATAACTAAGATATAGACACTATAACAGAATAATGTAGAGAAGATTTATAAGCCCTTAGAGATTATCAAGATAGGAGACAAAGTCCTGGTATATATATTAGAATATAATAGAAGCTTCATAGTTATGAAAACTGGAGCCTAAGTGGGAAGAACCTTACTTTGTACAAAATATAAAAGGAATTACCTTTTGGCTATAAAAACTCTCAGATACAATCACCCCTACCACTATTCACTGAAACTGACTCAAGAAGTATCATTACTAGTGAATAAAGTATAGCCACAGCTCTCAAGATCACTAGTGCTACAATAAGTTATAGAAAGACAATGGTGTACTACCAAGCTGCCCACACTAGAGAAATCCTTCAACAGCATCCAAAGTATAGTATAGATACATTTGTCATAAATTTTACACTTCAAGACTTATTAGAATCAGACAGAGCTTCAAGAATACTTCAAGTTAGAATAGCTACTGAATTCACAGTTAGAGATGAGAAAAGAAGATTGGATTAGAGAGTGCCAGCTCTCTCATACTCAGATCACTATTACTAAATGAGTGTATAAGTTATTTAAGGAGGATGAGCCAGCCCTAGCTTACTTTTAGAAAGTAGTTCCAAGAGACTTTACATAAGTTAAAAGACATTATTAGAAGAATGTGTGATATAGATTATATAGTATAAGGAGATACAGCTTGTGGAGGCTTGGGAGTTTGAGTGAATAGGATGTTTCAGGGATGAATTACTTCTTCAGAAGGAAGTTGTGATAGTTGATCTGAATTAGTAATATGAATTAGGAGAATAGATATTTGATTATAGTATCTGAATCTAATTCTCAAATATAGTATAGCTTTATAAATAGCAGTCATATTTTCACAAATATAGAAACTTTATAAATGTAGAAATTCTACAGATATAGAATCTTCACAATTATAGAGATTTTACAGATATAGAGAATCTATACTTATAGAAAATGACTTATAGAAAACATAGTCATAACTTAGCTATCTTATAGCTAGCAAACTTATATAAATATCCTCAGTATTTAGAGTAAATAAACCTCAGATTGAAATAGTTCAAAGTAAAGAGAAAGTAAGAGAACTAGTAAGCCTATAGGCAGATATACTTTGAACTCACCCACTTTTACATTTCAAGGACTCAGTAGAGTCAAAGAAAATCAAGTTTTCAAGATACAGAAATCCAATGTACTTATTTAGTTATATATCTGCTATATTACAGTATTTAATTTTCTTCTCAAAGAAGTAGTATTTCTTTCTTTTTACTAAGAGCTTGTATTTATAGAGTATATCAAAAACTATTTGTAGATATTATTAATAAATAATACTACTTATACTATATATTAAGATATCATTCAGATAGATCAGAATAAATACTATAAGGTATTTATAAAAAATATTATTCATCAGTGTTTAAAAGGTTACTGGTATATTAGTGAGGCTAAATAGTATTATACAGAATTTATAGTATCCAAATCTTGTTTGAAAAGCTATCTTAGAAATATTTTTCTTTTTAATATGAATTTGGTAATATCCAGATGCAAGATCAATAAGTGAAAAGATTTTGGCCTTATATACTTGATTGAGTAGTTCATCAATTTATAGAAGTATATATCAGTTTTTGATAGAGATCTTGTTAAGTGCTCAGTAATTAATATATATTATAACAGTGACTCCAGAATGATGACATCAGCACAGGAGACAGTCTTTCTTTACAAGCCACCAGATCGGAGCACAAGAAGATCATATGGTATATGAGATGAGCAATGATGACCAACTGTGAGTCATTGTGACCACAGTACAAGCACCCTGAAGAATATAAAAGAAGGATCAAAGAACTGCAGTAATAGCAACCAATAAGATCCACCAATCCCAAAATAGCTCAAAGACTCATTACAAATAAAATGCCTGCTGCCCACCAAACCTCAAGGTCAAGGAACCACTAAGGTACCTCAGTCAAAGAAAGGATATTCCAAGACATCAGAAGAGCCATGAGGACCTGCTCAAGAAGGACTCCTAGTATCAACCTGGGTACTGCAGATCTCTATAATTATATTCTCTACTGCCATGAAATAGAAACAAGGATCACCATTGCTACCAAATACCTCCAAATGTGGCAAGAGTATGAAATAGAAAACCTCCTCTGCCAGGAGTTCCCACAGGCCAGCCCTCAAGAGCTACAAGATACTACTCCCATGGATATACATAAGGCAAGAACAGCTAAGAAGATCCATCAGATCTTCAGGCATGCACCATGGTCAATCTCCAACTTGGAGTATATTAGAGTCTCAGATTTCAGAGACCTGTCATCCTGCTATATCAATGCACTAGAAGCCAGGGTGGCTACAGAAGCCCAGTCCACTATTACCCTCAATAGTAATGAAGTAGAAGACTTCTAGCATCCCATCCTCTAGGACAACCCAGACCAATTCTTGCAAGGATTGATCTCAGTATTCCAAGGCCCAAGCATCTAGGTTAGACCTCCCCAAGACCCCACATTTGTTCCCTATTTTGTGGAAGAGAACCTCATAGACTGGAGAGCTCCAGATCTCCTTCCTAATTTCCCCACTACTGAATGTGATGATGTCATCAGTGATGACATCATCCCATGTGACATCAAAGTATGCAAAATGTGTGACCTATACAACCTTGATGAAATGTTTGTGGACCTCATCTCTTTTGAAGATATTCTGACCTCTGATGATGAGGATGAAGCCTCCATGATTCTGAACATTCTGCTCTAAGTTTCTTGTTATGTTATACTGAATAATACCAGCACTGGCATTCTGAGGTGACATGAAATTGTTCTAGCACCAGTATTCTGATGTGACACTGAATTATACCAGCATTCTGAACCTGTACAATCATCAGTGCCGACTCTGGAACTTAGTAGTTTTAGTTATTGGAATTTATATTTAGCTTTATATCTTAGCAACTATTGAATTATATTTTGTATAAATACCCCTCTTATTTCCTCTAAAATAAAGTCAGTTCTGGTTTCACTTACACACACTCTCTTACAAGTAATCTAAGAGATAATAAGACAGTTAAAGATAAGAAGTTTGAGGACTATAAGACCTTAGGAAGATACTCCAATAAGAACTTGCTTATAACAAACTTGAGTTAGTCTAAGAGATATACCTTGAAGAGAATCTGGTATATTTGAAGGACTCAGCAACCACTACATGACAACTTGGTGCCTATTGGCTAGTAATTCAAGACAAATCTCTCACTTTCAAGTTAAAAAATAAACAACCTCCACAACAACTACCCTGACTATAAGAGTCACCTCTGTAAGAATTCAAGACAAGATGGAAATGTGTCCCCCCACATTCTATAGATATACTATTGAAGAGTCAATCCTGACCTTCATTGAAGACTTTGAACAATTCACTGCCATACAAGCCCTTGGTGTGGATATACAATTGGTCCTTCTACTAGTCAGCCTCAGAGGACCTGCCAGAGACAAGTTCAATGTAGCCACCATTGCTGATACTGGTGCAGCCAAACTTGTCAACATGAAGGCCTTCCTCAGAACAATATATTATACTGAAGAGATCAAGCAAGCTCTCAAGGATCAACTCAATACTATCTGCCAGGGACTTAGTGAAGATTCCAACTCATTTTATACTCGAATCTGCTACCAGATTATCTTGGCTGGCTATGATGACTGCCTCAAGAAACAAATAGCAGATTCAACCTTCCTCAAAGGAGTTCACCCTGAAATTGCCCTAGCAATCCAGTCTATCCTAGCTGCACTGACCCTTGATCAGAAAGTGGTCTTTGCACAGAGATATTGGACTATCAGACACCCTGCCAAACACTCAATGGAGAAAATAACTGGCATCAAGATGGAGCCATCAAAGCCAACTAGTATCATACCTGCTACAGTTATAAACAGACAACTAACCCCACCTACCCCCAAGACAGCCAAAGCTGACCCAGTGGAAGAACTCACCAAGCAGTTTGCCAAGATGACTGCACATCTTGGTGATATTGTTAGAGAAGTCCGAAGCACCAACAGGAGACCAGTGCAGAGATTTGCAGCTGCTACAGAAGAATACAATATCACATACTTCAGATATAGAGAAGAAGACCACTATGCAAAGAATTGCATGACTGAAACAAGACACAAAGCCCAACCAAGCAATGCTAGCAGAACCAGAGAACTAATCAATGCAGTAGTCATTGAGGAGATTGGTAACACTGATGATGAAGAATACTATGAGGAGCTTGAATTCTACCCTACTACTGAAGATACCAGAACCCAGTCCAAGCCCTATGACAAGAAGAGCAATGGCAAGCCAGTTGGAAGACCAAAGAAGACCCCAGCTGTTACTATTCAAAGCAAGACCCAATCCAAGGAGATTGATCAAGATATGGAGTTAGATGAAGCTGCCCACCAAATCATTGAAGGCACTACTCCAGTCTCAGGAGAAAGTGAAAGCAAGAAGGAACAGAAGCTGTGCAAGACCAAGATCTACTAGTATGATATCTACAAGGACCTCAAGGAACAGAAGGTCAATGCCATTTTTGAACAGCTAGCCAAAGTCCCTGCCTTTAGACAGTAGTTGAGAGTAGGACTTGCAACTACCACCAAGAATCAAGAGTACAAGATTGTAGAAGCTCACAATGCACAGGAAGAATCCAAGAACTCAGGTGAAGAATCCAAAGATCAGCATAAGATATCAGCCTATACCCTATGTTAGATTAAAGACTGTATCTTTGATACCATCATTGATACCAGTGCTGAAGGATACCTCATGAGCAAGAAGACAATTGACTGCCTAGGTTGGGACATTGAAGAGTCTACCAAGATGGTCTATATTACAGCAGATGGTACACAAGCTACCCCCCTTGGCAAAATCTGAGAAGTCCCCATCAAGATAGGAGGAGCTACCATCCCAGTAGATGTGATTGTTACAAGTGCCACCAACTATGACATCCTCATTGGCAATCAATGGCTTCACAAGACCAAGGCCATCATTGACCTCAATGCCCAAAAGATACAGATCAACTATAGAGGAAGAAAGGTATGAGTCTCTATCAATGTTCATAAAGGAGTCCTACCAGACATGGAGGAAAGAGATGAAGAGGACACAGAGGTCTTCATATACTTGGTGAACAAGAACAAGAACAAGACACCCAAGCTCACAGATGAGCAGTGATACAACAAAATCATTGATGGCTATGCCTCTCAAGAAAGATGCCCCCATGGTACTAGAATGTACTACTCTGAACACCTGAATGACTGCTGGTCCTGTATCAGTGAAGTCAGAAAAATCTGTCAACAGAAATATGAGCAAGAAGCTACTGAAGTAAAAAGCAAAGCTGAAGAAGATGACTAGCCTCCAGAGCTTCAGGCTGACAGTGATGATGAGGAGGAACAAGAATCAGACATCACTCTCAAGGTCAAGAAGTTTTACCCCAAAGCCAAGATCTCAGAATACAAGACTAAAGGAGCCATAGGAATGGACCTTGCTAGCATTCAAGATGCTATCCTTGAACCACAGACCACCATCCTACTTGGCACTAGAATTGGAGTCAAGCTGCCAGAGAACCATGTCAGAATTATCAAGACCAGGAGCAGTCTGGCCAAAAGCGAAATCTTAGTTGAAGGAGGAGTAATTGACCCTGATTACACTGGTGAGATCTTCCTCATAGTCAGGAATCACAACCTCACCACCCCATTCAAAGTCAAGAAGCATGACAGGATTGGCCAGATGCTGATCCACGAAATCAAGAAGCCCAAGATCATAGAAGCCATCAAACTTATCAAGACCAAGAGAGGAGAACAAGGCTTTAGATCCACTGGAAGAGGAGCCTATGCTGCCACCAAGATTACTGAACTTGAGCACAAGAAAGACAAGGACCAGAACAAGCACACATATACTATTGGAGAAAACTTTCCCCTGGAGGAACAACTTCTCAAGATCCTGTACCAGAATGAAGGAGTACTTGCTATAGACTTTAGGGATATTCACAATCAAGAACCCAAGTACTATCACAAAGTTGATACTGGTAATACCAAGCCCATCTACCAGAAAGCCAGACCCATACCACCTGCCTACAGAGAATAGCTGAGAGCAGAACTCAAGAAAATGGAAGAAGCCAGAATCATCAAGCAAGCTATCAGCCCCTGGGTCTCACCCATTGTCCTTGTCCTGAAGAAAGGAAGCAAGCCTGGAGAGTTTGCACTAAGACTCTGCATTGACTACAGGAAGCTCAATACCATCACCAAGAAGGATAGACAGCCCTTGCCAAATATTCAAGAGATCCTTACCACTCTTAAAAGCAAAGCCAAATACTACACCACCTTGGATCTGTTCTCAGGCTTCCATCAGATTGGTCTCACTCAAGATGCCAGTGAGAAATCAGCCTTCATCACATCTGACACCACCTATATCGATCTGTGAATGCCATTTGAAATGTGCAATGCCCCAGTAAGCTTCCAGCGAATGATGAACAGAGTCTTCAGCAACAAGATTGGAAAATGGTTCTTTGTCTATATTGATGATATGATCATCTTTAGCAACACTACACGGGAATATGTCAATTATATACAGCTAGCCCTCAAGAAGCTCAAGGAGTATGGCCTTTACATCAAGCCTAAGAAATGCAAGTTTGCAGCTCAAGAAATTACCTACCTAGGACACCTCATCAACCAGACTGGAATCCATACAGACCCCATGAAGATTGAGGCTGTTGCAGCCTATCTGAGACCCAGAACAACTACAGAAGTCCATGCCTTCCTTGGATTGGCCAGCTATTACAGAAGGTTCATCAAAGGATATTCCAATATTACAGCACCTATCTACAAGCTACTGAAGAAAGAAACCAAATTCGAATAGACCAAGGAGTACTAAGAAACCTTCAATAAACTCAAGACCAGGTTGACCCAAGTACCTATCCTCAGAAGACCAGATTGGAACCTAGAATTCATCCTGCAGACAGATGCAAGTGCTATAAAACTTGGAGCAGTCCTAGCTCAGAAGAAAGATGGACATGAATATCTCATCTCCTATGCAAGCCAAGGTACCTGCGGAGCAGAACAGAACTATGAGTCATGCAAGCTTAAATACTTAGCAGTAGTTTGGGCAGTAGACAAGTTCTACTACTACCTAGCCAGGAAATACTTCACCATTCAAACAGATCATTCCACTCTTGCCTGGCTATTCCACACTCTGAACCCCAAAGGAATATATGCCAGATAGATCTACAGACTACAAGAGTATGACTGTACTATCAAGCACTACTTAGGAAAGACCAACACCAATGCCGATGCACTCTCAAGGACACCCCGAAATACCCCCATCAAGACTATTCAATATGAATAAGGAGCTATACTATAGATTAATCAGCTACCTTGGGCAGCAGAAGATGCCCAACCACCTCGAACTCTGGATAATTATCATCATCAACTGGACTTAGAAACAGTTTGAACTAGACAATACTATACTCAGAAAAGGAGGAAAGCTAGTAATACCCAAGTACAAGAAGTATCAAGTAATGAAGGAAGTATATAAGCAAGGACACTTAGGAGGAACCAACATATATGACAAAGCAAGAAGAACCATGTAGTGGCCCAAGATGGAAGAAGACCTGCACCAATTTGTCAAAGGGTGTGACAAGTACCAAAAACAGAAACAAGATCAGCAAGACCAGGCACCTGGGTCATCAAGAATTGAGCCTATCCCCTTCCACTACATTGCAATAGATATCATTGGACCACTACCAGTAATACTATCAGAAAACCACTATATTATAGTTATTGTAGACCTCTTCACCAAATAGATAGAAGCAGGAGCATTACAAGAGACCAATGCCCTCTCTATAGCTGACTTCCTGTACTGAGAAATCATCTGTCACTACAAGACACCAAAGCAAATCACAACAGACTGTGGCATAGAATTCGTCAATGGATTCCATGAGATAATATATCAGAAATACAAGATCTAGTACATCAAGACCACCACATACCACCCTCAAGGAAATGGACAGACAGAGAGAACCAACAAGACCCTCAAGAACATCCTAGCAAAGATCTCAGAGATATATGAGAATTGGGATAACTATCTCCCAACTGCTCTCTCTGTCCTACAAGACATACAGTCACAGAGCACACACTTTACCCCAAAAGAGCTGCTCTTCAGAGAAGAAGATTCTGATGGAACCTTAGTCACAAATCTAGACCTAACTTAGAGATGGGTTAATGCAGAAATCCAGAGACTACACCAAATCAGGAAGAAGGCTGAAGATTATATCACCAAGTTATAAGCACTGATAAAGAAGAATGCGGAAAAGAATCATAAGGTCCTAGAACTCATCCGAATTGGAGAAAAGGTTCTACTATATCAAAATATGGTAGAAGTCTCATGGTTGCAAAAACTGGAGCTCAAATGGGAAGGACCCTTCTACATAAAAGATATCAAGGGAACTACCTTTTGGCTTAGAAAAATCTCAGAGATCATACTGCCTACCATGGTACATAAGAACAGACTCAAGAAGTACCACGAACCTATACAAAAGAAGCAAAACATGATGACCACTCATGAGGTTCTAGTCCATGAATCATAACAGCATATCCCATGACCAGCAGGCTATCTGTCTAGACCATTCTCTAAGGGATACAGCACTGGCAACTACTCATCCATGAGACTTTCAAAGTCAGAGGAGTTTGAACTGTCAACTGATTGGTCAAGATCAGAATCAGGCCCTTACTCTATATGAAGGGAGCGACTCTTCACCATCACACCAAAATACAAAGAGAAGATGCCAGCCTATAAATACCACTTTTCGACCCCTTGCCAGAGGTTATGGGATCAATAAATTTTTCAAGACTAGACCAATGAATAAGGATACTCAAAAAGATCCTTATTCAGGAGAAAGATGTAACGGTGACCCCAGAATGATGATATCAGCATAGGAGACAGTCTTTCCTTGCAAGCCACCAGATCGGAGCACAAGAAGATCATATAGCATATGAGATAAGCAATGATGACCAACTGTGAGTCATTGTGACTATAGTATAAGCATTCTGAGGAATATAAAAGAAGGATCAAGGAACTACAGTAATAGCAATCAATAAGATCCACCAATCCCAAAATAGCTCAAAGACTTACTACAAACAAAATGCCTACTGTCCACCAAACCTCAAGGTCAAGGAACTACTAAGGTACCTCAGTCGAAGAAAGGATGTTTCAAAACATCAGAAGAGCCATGAGGACCCGCTCAAGAAGGACTCCTAGTGTCAACCTGGGTACTGCAGATCCCTATCATTATATTCTCTACCGCTATGAAATAGAAACAAGGATCATCATTGCTACCAAATGCCTCCAAATATGGCAGGAGTACGAAATAGGAAACCTCCTCTGCCAGGAGTTCCCACAGGCCAGCCCTCAAGAGCTACAAGATACCACTCCCATGGATATACATGAGGCAAGAACAGCTAAGAAGATCCATCAGATCTTCAGGCATATACTATGGTTGATCTCCAACTTAGAGTATGTTAGAGTCTCAGATTTCAGAGATCTGTCATCCTGCTGTATCAATGCACTAGAAGCCAGGGTGGCTATAGAAGCCCAGTCCACTATCACTCTCAATAGTGATGAAGTAGAAGACTTCTGGTATCTCATTCTTCAGGACAACCCAGACCAATTCCTGCAAGGATTGATCTCAGTATTCCAAGGCCCAAGCATCTAGATTAGACCTCCCCAAGACCCCACATTTATTCCCTATTTTGTAGAAGAGAACCTCATAGACTGGAGAGCTCTAGATCTTCTTCCCGATTTCCCTGCCACCAAATGTAATGATGTCATTGGTGATGATGTCATCCCATACAACATTGAAGTATGTGAAATGTGCGACCTACATGTCCTTGATGAAATGTTCATGGACCTCATCTCCTTCAAAGATATCCTGACCTCTGATGACGAGGATGAAGTCCCCATGATTCTGAACATTCTGCTCTAAGTCCCTTGTTATATTACACTGAATAATGCTAGCACCGGCATTCTGAGGTGATATGAAATTGTTCCAGCACTGGTATTCTGATGTGACACTGAATTATACCAGCATCCTGAATCTGTACAACCATCAGTACCAACCCTGGAACTTAGTAGTTTTAGTTTTTGGAATTTATATTTAGCTTTATATCTTAGCAACTATTGAATTATATTTTGTATAAATACCCCTCTTATTTTCTCTGAAATAAAGTCAGTTCTGGTTTCACTTATACACACTCTCTTGCAAGCAATCTAAGAGATAACAAGACAGTTAAAGATAAGAAGTTTGAGAACTATAAGACCTTAGGAAGGCACTCTAATAAGAACTTGCTTATAACAAACTTGAGTTAGTCTAAGAGATATACCTTGAAGAGAATCTGGCATATTTGAAGGACTCAGCAATCACTACATGACAATATATAAAGACTTTTATCTTTTTTATAGATAAAGAAGATTAGTGTATTATATGGTAATTTTAATAGATATATAGATGAGACCTTTGCTTGCTAATTCTACTAATTATTTCTTAAGAATCTCTAGCTCAGATTGAGCTAGTTGATAGATTCGGCAGTAGGAAGTATCTGAACCAGAAATGATTTCAATACTATATATATTCTACTACTTGAGTGGGTGACAGTTCTTGAGGTTCTTGGAAAAAAAATTTATATTTTTTGAGTAGTTCTTAGAGGTTATCTTTCTTTATCTTCATTTTTCAGAAGTTTGGAAAGTTCTTTATTATCTTTTTCTAAAGTTTTTTTGACTATATATATATATATAAATATACTGGTCTGGTTTTGAATCAGCTTCTTTATCTGAATAAAAGAGATAATATCACATCTGGGCTTGGGTTTCTTCTTGGCATACTTGGGTTGTAACTTGATATCTCCTAAAGAGATTATATTGGTTTACTAATTGATGTGAGGATTTTCCTAAGTGAGTCAGGATTTTTTGAGAATGAGATTGTATCTAGAGAGATATGCAATATGGAAGATTTATCTTATAGTATAATTTTCAAGTTGTAGAAGTGTATTCTTATATATTTTGAAGAGTTTTTGTATTATTCTATTCTAAATATAGCAATATTTCCTTCTGGGTTCCTCTATATCTTAAGATAGAATTTGTTAGCAATTTTTTTTATCAAGATAGCACTTACTTACTCTACTGTTAATAAGGACTTCTATAGGGATTCTTTTAATTTTCCTTTAGAGGCAGATATATTCTATATTATCTTTTTATCAGACAGTGATTATTTCTGAGATAGTTACTTTTTTCCAACTTATACTTCTCTATCTTTATTATTAATATTCTTAATTTCTTCATCTCATTATTCTGAGATAATTGGCTTATACTTCTTAGATTTAAAGATATATATAATATACTCTTTTATATATTTAAAATAGTATGTATATCTCAATTTTATGAGAATATTATTCTATAGGGACATTTATTAGTAATATACTAGTATTATTTCTAGTCTCAGTCTTATAGTTCTTAATATGTATAAATGATCTTCTATACCTTAGTCTTCTCTTTAGCCTTATCAGAGTGTTTTTTTTATTAATCTAAATGCTTTTTTCTCCTCTATTAGAGTGTGATAGTTTATTTGTTTCTTTAACTTTGAGGTCATTATATATATATGACCTCAATAATGGCTTGGACAATTTATTTGTTATATATAATTTCAACTACCTTCTGTCTAGTATTATATAGCAGAACCTTGATTTTGTCTTTGAATTCTTAGTTTACAACTTCTTTAGCTATACAGAGTCTCTCTTTCTTAGTCAGACTACTTTTTTCTATAAGATAGATTTGGAGACTTTCTTTTAATACCTATGCTATATTACAAAAAAAACTTCAGTTCATATTTACTAGTTTATATTTATAGCTGTTTGAGTTTTTATTATTTAATATAGTTTGAGTTTATAGCTTTTTAGTTTATATTACTATATATTTCTGTCTGTATATTTACTATTTAGTTTATATGGCTGTGTTTTCAAGAAAATAAATCTATTAGCATCTACTAATTCATATCTGTAGTTATTCAAGTTTATATCATAAAGTTATAGTTTATATATTATGTTTTTCTACTATATTCTTAGTAATTTAGTTCATGAAATATGTGAAAATTGAGGCTTAGTTCAGGATTAGTAAGTATGGCTACCTGGATAAGAAAAATGATAAATAAATAGAGAATGTATCTATAACTTAACCATTCTAGTTTCCTGAATAATATTCTTAATATTATTGATAAAATTCAGATATTTATTGCTATATAGGCAAAATAGAAAGAAATATAAATTATAGCCAATAAAGGATTATTTTATATAAGCAAAACAGAAATAATGCCATCACTACCTCTAGCCAGTAATAAAGAGTTCTCTGATGATAGAGAATGAATTTTGATGAAATGAAAAGCCACTGTTAGTATCAAACAAAATATCAAGTATCAAAAGCAATAGCAACTTCTAAAGAAAGCCAAATAGACTAATAAAGTCAATAGAATACTTCAAAAAATTGGTATTATCCTTAGATAAGCTCAAGATACAGTTTCAGGACAAAACTCAGAGCTAATAAACTCAACCAGAATATACTCTGAATTGTATAAATGTACCACCAATATTATCTCTAAGGACACTATTGTAGAAAATCATCTATTTGGTAAAAAATTATAATTTGATAAATAAATTCAGTATAATAAGACTGAGAAAGGACAAGAAATAGTAATCATTCATCTGGTCAAAAAAGTACTACCTTATCTTATTAAAAGAGAAGAGGACTAAAAGTAAAATAATATAGTTAAAGAAGTATATTAGATTTATAATATAACTTCTCATCTAATATCAAATCAGATCCACTATCTATAAGGAATAAGTAAATAAGATTAAACTCAAATATAAAAAGATGAGATATATTTACTATACAAAATATATCTGTAATAAATCTGTAAACTATACTATAAATACTACTATATTATGAATACTATAAATAATGAATACTACAAATACTATATATAAAACTATATAAATCTTAACTTATATATGTTGTCACGTAGTAGTCACTGAGTCCTTCAAATATGCCAGATTCTCTTCAAGGTGTATCTCTTAGACTAACTCAAGTTGTTATAAGCAAGTTCTTATTGGAGTGCCTTCCCAAGGTCTTATAGTCCTCAAACTTCTTATCTTTAACTGTCTTGTTATCTCTTAGATTGCTTGCAAGGAAGTGTATGTAAGTGAAACTGGAACTGACTTTATTTCAGAGGAAATAAGAGGGGTATTTATACAAAATGTAATTCAATAGTTGCTAAGATATAAAGTTAAATATAAATTCCAATAACTAAAACTACCAAGTTCTAAGGCTGGCATTATTTGGTATCACATCAAAATGCCGGTGCTGGAACAATTTCGTATCACCTCAGAATACTGGTGCTGGCATTATCCAGTGTTACATGAGAATACCAGTATTGATATTATCTGGTGTAACAAAGAACTTAGAGCAGAAAGTTCAGGACCATGGGGGCTTCTTCATCATCATCATCATCATCACTGAAGGAGATGAGATCTGCGAATTCGTCATGCAGGTCACGCATTTCACATACTTTAGGTATGTCGCGCATCTCACATATGTCGAAGTCGCACAGGATAACATCATCACTGATGATGTCATCACATTCAGCTGTGGCAGGAAAATCAGGAACAAGGTCTGGAGCTCTCCAGTCTATGAGGTTCTCTTCTACAAAATAGGGGACAAATGTGGGGTCTTGAGGGGATCTAACTTGGATGCTTGGGCCTTGGAATACTGAGATCAATCCTTGCAGAAATTGGTCTGGGTTGTCCTGGAGGATGGGGTGCCAGAAGTCTTCTACTTCTTCGCTGTTGAGGGTGATAGTGGACTGGGCTTCTGCAGCCACCCTGGCTTCTAGTACATTGATACAGCGGGATGACAGGTCTCTGAGATCTGAGACTCTAACATACTCCAAGTTGGGGATCGACCATGGTGCATGCCTGAAGATCTGATGGATCTTCTTAGCTGTCCTCATTTCACATATATCCATGGGAGTGGCATCTTGTAGCTCTTGGGTGCTGGTCTGTGGGAACTCCTGGCAGAGGAGATTTTCTATTTCGTACTCCTGCCACATTTGGAGGCATTCGGTAGCAATGGTGATCCTTGTTTCCATTTCACAGTAATAGAGAATGAAGTGATAAGGGTCTGCAGTGCCCAGGTAGACACTAGGAGTCCTTCTTGAGTGAGTCCTCATGGCTCTTCTGATGTCTTGGAACATCCTTTCTTTGACTGAGGTACCTTGGTGATTCCTTGACCTTGAGGTTTAGCAGACAGCAGGCATTTCATTTGTGGTAAGTCTTTGAGCTATTTTGGGATTAGTGGTTCTTGTTGGTTGCTGCTACTGCAGTTCCTTGATCCTTTTTTTATATTCTTCAGAATACTTGTGCTGTGGTCACAATGACTCACAGTTGGTCATCATTGCTCATCTCATATGCTATATAATCTTCTCATGCTCTGATCTGGTGGCTTGCGAGGAAAGGCTGTCTTCTGTGCTGATGTCATCATTCTGGGGTCACCATTACATCTTCCTCCTGAATAAGGATCTTCCTGAGCATCGTTATTCATTGGTCCAGTCCTGAAAAATTTGCTAATCCTATAACCTCTGGCAAGGGGTCGAAAAGTGGTATTTATGGGCTGGCATCTTCCCTTTGTATTTTGGCATGATGGTGAAGGGTCGCTCCCTTCATATAGAGCAAGGGCCTGATTCTGATCTTGACCAATCAGTTGATGGTTCGAACTCCTCTGACTATGAAAGTCTCACAGATGAGTAGTTGCCAGTGCTGTATCTCTTAGAGAATGGTCCAGACAGATAGCCTGCTGGTCATGGGACATGCTGTTACGATTCACGGACTAGAACCTCACAGGCAGTCATCACATTTTGCTTCTCTTGTATAGGTTTGTGGTACTTCTTGAGTCTGTTCCTGTGTACTGTAGTAGGCAGTATGGTCCCTGAGATTTTTCTAAGCCAGAAGGTAGTTCCCTTGATATCTTGCACATAGAAGGGTCCTTCCCATTTGGGATCCAGT
>RBNI01000353.1:0-32759 GCA_003990745.1 Jimgerdemannia flammicorona | reverse complement strand
AAAACAAAAAACAAAAAATGAGATTCTACAAGAGTTCAGATAATCTTTGATCAGTCTGTTAGAGGGGGGTTAGGTGGCTATTATGGTGAATGAGCATAGGGGGTAGTTCTTTCTCCTGGGAAGAGAAGTATTACAGAGAAACTCACTGTTACCAATCCTTTATATCCTCTCTCTGGAGCCTTTGTTGGATAGAATTAGATATAGAGTGGGGGGATTTGAATATTCTGAGAGTAAACTGAAAGGTGGGGGCCTTTGCTGATGATATAGTGGTAGGGCTGGGCTCTGTGGAGAATGTGGCAGTACTGAAGAGTACAGTGGAATAATATGAGGAGTGCTCAGGTTCTAAGCTTAACTGGCATAAGTGTGAGACTTTAGTACTGAGTAGAGGAATAGTAGGAGGGGATGTAATTGGAACAATTGTCCTAGCAGGAGAGGTAGTCTGGTATCTGGAGATCTACTTCTCAGTATATAGTTCCCTATTGTTTTGGGAATAGTAGGAGTGGTAGCTAATTGAGCAGAATAGTACTCTTCTAGGATAGGGCAGCTGATATATCTCTCTGGCTGGAAGAGTGATGGTGTTGAATGTATATTGGCTGTCTAAGTTGTGGTATCTGGGGTATTACTTGGACTTCTCAGCATGAGTGGTCAAGTAACTATTGAAGATAGTCAGATCATAGATTTTGAGCAGAGCAGTGAAGTCAGATTGAATAGGAGATAATGATATTACCAGTAGACTATAGAGGACTAGGTCTGGTGGACTTTACCAAGAACCTATACTGCTTGAGAGTACAGTGGCTGAAGCAAGCTAGTGAGTTGAGAGATCAAGAGTGAGTACCCCTTATATAGAGAGTATGAGAGATACAGTTCTCACCCCATGATATATCTGGTGACTTGCTCTCTCTGGTAGTACTAGAGAGAAGCCAGAAGATGTGCTATAGGGAATTCTGGTGGAAAGTGGTTGATAGTGCTCAATAAATTGGTCTCTGGTGATAGAGTGATGAGGGGGAGGAGAACTGGAGATCTCAGATGTAGAGGTGGGATCATCTTCTGTTGGGAGGCATACCAATGAATGATTTTAGTTTGGAGAATGGTATGAAATATCTTCAGGAGCATGAGAGTGATTTGAGACCAGAGATCTGGCAGAGAGTAGAGATCAGCAAAAAGTGAGACTAGAATAGTATTTAGTCTTAGAGCAAGCAAGTGGTGAGGTAGATTCCCCCTAAGTTCTGGATGGTGTGGTGGAGATTCTTGTGGTGTAATGTAATATTAAACTGTAAGTCAGGACATTTGGTGGAAGGGAGTGCCCTGGAGTATAAGAAGTATCTTAATATTGAACAGGAGAGTGAGATGATGTGGATACCTGAGCATTGGCTGAGGGAGTATAAGATTATGGAAGACTTTTAAAAGGTCATTGAGGATTGAATGAGAATATATCCATCTGGACAGATGGTGGGTAGGAGGTGGGGTGATCTCTGAAAGAGACTAGTGGGAGGGGTTGGAGATGAGTAGTTAACTATTAGGTGAGTTCTGACTATTTGGGTTGAGCTTACCAGACATTGACTATATTTTTTGAGGATGGTCAGTAGTTAGTACTTAGAGTGTAAGTTGCAAGATAAGAATGGTTATTATTGGACATTTTGAATAGTTGGTAGCAGGGTTAGGGACCTGGTGGAAGACTCTATAAGAGGCTTGTGGAGACGATTTGTAGATAGAGTAGGGAGAGAGTTGGGGGTTGCAGAGGGGATAGTGAATTTTTGAAGAGATAGAGAGAGAGAGGAAGAGGCTCTCTGTGGGATTGGATGAGGGGTATATTGTACATTTATATTAATATAATATAGATTGAAGAGTAATAAAGTAGAAGTCCAAGTGACTATAAAAAAATAAAAATAAAAATAAAAAAATGTCATTTATTAGTATTTGGAAGATTGCTGGTATATTAGTGAGACTAAATAGCATTATACAGAATTCATAGTGTTTAAATCTTGTTCAAAAGGCTGTTTTAGAGATATTTTCTTCCTTGATACAAATTTGATAATATTTAGAAGTAAGATCAATGAGGAAAAAGTCTTGGTCTTATACACTTAGTTGAGTAGTTCATTAATTTATAGGAGTATATATTAGTTCTTGATAGAGATCTTGTTGAGTTCTTAGTAATTAATATATACAGAGACTTCTATTCAGATAAAGAGAATTAGTGTACTATATGGTGATTTTGATGGGCAGATAAGATCTTTGCTTGCTAATTCTGCTAATTGTTTCTTGAGGATCACAAGCTCAGGTTGAGCTAATCAATAGATTCTATAGTAGAGAAGATCTGAACCAGGAATTATTTCAATACTATATTCTACTACTCAGATGAGTGGTAGTTCTTGAGATTCTTGGAAAATATCTTCATATTTCTTGAGTAGTTTTTAGAGGTTATATTTCTTATCATCTTCATTCTTTAGAAGTTTAGAGAGTTCTTCATTATCTTCTTCTGAGATCTTCTTGACTATATATATATAAATATACTGGTCTGGTTTTTGAATCAGCTTCTTCATTTGAATGATAGAGATAATATCACATCTGGGCTTGGGTTTCTTCTTAGTTTAATTCAGCTGTAACTTAATATCTCCTAGAGAGATTGTATTGATTCACTAGTCAATGTGGAGATTTTCCTAAGTAAATTAGGATTTTTTGAGGATGAGGTTATATATATCTAGAGAGATATGTAATATAGAAGATTTGTCTTGATATATAATTTCTAAGTTATAGAAGTATATTCTTGCATATATGTATATCTTTGAGAGTTTTTGTATTATTCTATTTCTAAATGTAGCAATATTTCTATCTGGGTTTTTTTTATATCTTAAGGTAGAATTTGTTAGCAGTTTCTTTATTGAGATAGTATTTACTTGCTCTACTATCAATAAGAACTTCAACAGAGCTTCCTTTGATTTTCTCTTAGAGGTGAATATATTCTATATTATCTTCTTGCTAGACAGTAATTATTTCTACAGTAATCTCTTTTTTTCAATCTTATACTTCTCTATCTAAATCTTTGATGTTCTTGATTTCCTTATCTTATTATTTTGAGATAGATGGCTTATACTTCTTGGATTCAAGGACATATGTAAGATATTCTCCTATATGTTTGAAACAGTATATCTTGATTTTATGAGGACATCATTCTACAGAGACATTTCCATCAGTAATGTACTGATACTATTTCTGATCTCAGTCTTAAGATTCTTTAATATAAATAATCTTCTGGTATCTTAGTCTTCTCCTTAGCCTTATCAAGGTATTTTTCTATTGATCCAAAAGCTTTTTCTCCTCTATTGAAAAGTAATAGTTTATTTATTTCTTTGACTTTAAGATTATTATATATTATCTTAATAATGTCTTGGATAATTCATTTTTCACATATGATTTCAACTACCTTCTATCTAGTATTATGTAGCAGGACATTGATTTCTCCTTTGAATTCTTGGTTTACAACTCCTCTAGCTATATAGAGTCTCTTTCCTGATCAGACTACTCTTTTCTATAAGACAGATATAGATTTCTTTAAAGACTTTCATTCTAACACTTATGCTAATGATTACTTACTTGTCTGGTTTGATAATTACTTCTATATTAGAGTAGAGATCATAGCTAGTATCAGATTTATATACTTTGTCTAGGATTTTTATAATAATGTAAAATTTCTTATCTTGATTTTTTCAGAGATTTCTTTAGGATCATCTCTTATTATAGTTCTTTATTTATATTGGTCTTCTTGTCAGGGTATTTGCAAGATATAGTTCTTTTTTTTTATAGTGAAAATATACTTCTTTTTTCATAAGTACTTTTATTTCCTTATTAGATAGTTTCTTAAATCTATCTTATAGTCTTAAGAACTTATTCTGAGATTTATACTTCTTCTCAAATTGATATTATTTGTCTTCTTTGTTGTTATTTCTGCTGTCTCTTAGCCTTTAGGCTGTGAGGATGATATATGCTCTAGTGACAGCTTATCCTAGGCACCATTGCTTATGTGGATAATTATAAAATTATTCCTATTTATGAATTTTTCTAATAACCATTCAGAGATGGCATCAAAGAGGTAGGCAACTCAGGTTCTATTTACAGTCTGTTCTTGATAGCTATATTCTGCTTTTATAGTATTCAGAAGAGTTTTTAGTCTTATAGTAAATGCTTCAAGATCTTCTTTTCTATTAATATAGAATTGCAGATTCCTGAGCTTAGTTCTAGCTTCAGTACTATAGGCAGACCTGTAGAACTATTGGATAATTAGTTCCTTTAGACCTACAGTAACTGAATAGGCTCTATAGTTAGAGCAATCATCATTAGTACTCTATAAATCTGATCTAATTAATCCAAAACTCAATCCATAAAACAGCTAATCCAGAATTAAATATTATCTATCTTTAATTTAATCTGGAATTATATATCATCTGTCTTTAATCTGATCTGGAATTATACATCACCTGTCTTTAATCTGATCTGAAAATATACATCATCTAACTTTAACTCAACTCATTATTTATCCTGAACCTGACCCTGAATCTAATCCCTAAATCTGACCCTGAACCCAATACTCTTAACTCTGTTCTGAAAAAATGATTTAGATAATATTTGGATAATATTCAGAACAATTAGAAGTAAAAAATATCTGAAGTCTATCAAGAATCCAGATATATTTATATATGAATTATATTTATATAAAAGCTGTTTTTATATTCAGTTATTAGCTCACTAGAAATAGAAAAAATATATTCAAATAAAACAGATGTCACTAAAATAGCAAGATAATTATGAGCTATTTATGAAATATTAAGATATACTGACTAATTTCACTATCACCAATCTAGTATAACTATATGAAGATTAGCTAGAATCTCTAACAAATAACTGAAATAGAGAAATATAAGTAAAAATCAATCAAGCCAACTAAAAAACATAATAATAATACCCACTATTTAAGCTCATCATTTATATTGATATACTATTTCTTCTCATATTAAGTTGATAAAATTATTGACATTATGAGATATTGAGAGTATAATGACAGTATTAACAGACTTATACTCCTTTTCTCAGATATATTTTATCTGATTCTTCCATTTATCAATTAATGATTTTTTCTATTATTTATGATAGAAATAATAAATATTGATATATAGATCTAAGACTAAAGCTATACTATATAATAGTGAAGTTTTGTATTATAATATAGCAGATACTTAACCTTGGAAGTACATCAGATTTCTGTATCTTGAAAACTTGATCTTCTTTGACTCTGCAGAGTTCTTAGATATAGGGATGGGTGAGTTTGAAGTGTATCTGTCTGCAGGCTTACTAGTTTCTTTACTTTTTCTTTGCTTTAAACTATTTCAATCTGAGGTTTATTTACTCTAAGATACTGGGTTATTTATACAAGTTTACTAGTTATAAGGTGGCTAAGTAATGAGTCATTTTCTGCCAGTATTGAATCTTTTAACATCTGCAAAGATTTCACCATCTCCCAAAATTTTACCAATGTTAAAGTTTCTGCCCTTGGTAAAATATGACTGCTATTGGTAAGGCTAAGCTATATTTGGGAATTAGATTCAGGTTCCATGATCAAATGTCTAATTTCCCTGATTCATATTACTAATTCGGATTGACCATCATGACTTCCTTCTGAATAGGTGATTTGTCTCTAAAGTATCCTATTCACTCAAACTCTCAGGCTTCCATGATTTGTATCTCCTTGTACTGTGCGATTTGTGCCATGACATTCTTTCAATGTTATCTCTTGATGTGTCCAAAGTTAGTTGAGGTTACTTCTCAAAAATGGGCTAGGGCTGACTCATCATCTTTGAATAACTTGTGCACTCTCTTGGCAATTATAATCTGAGTGTAAGAGAGTTGACATTCCTTGAACTAGTCTTTTTTTCCCATCTTCAGCTTTGAATTCAGTAGCTGTCCTAGCCTGAAGTATTCCTGAAACTCAGTTTGGTTCTGGTATGTCTTGAAGTATGAAATTCATGACAAGTAGGTCTGGACTATACTCTGGATACTGTCAAAGGATTCCTCCATTGTGGGTAGCTTGGTAGAATACCACTGTCTTTCTATGGCTCATTGGGTGGCACTTGTGATCCTGAGGGTAGCTGCATTACTTTATTGACTTTTCATAGTACTTCTTAAGTCAGTTTCGGTAGATGGTAGTGGGAATGATTGTATCTGAGAGTTTTCATAGCCAAAAGGTGGTCCCTTTTATATCTTGTACAAGGTAAGGTTCTTTCCACTTAAGCTCCAGTTTTCGTGATCATGAAGCTTCTACTATATTCCAATATATCAGAACTTTGTCTCTTATCTTAATAATCTCTAGGGGCTTGTGAATTTTTTCTGCATTATTCCACTATAGTATCTGTGCCTTGTTTATGTAATCTTCAGCCTTCTTTCTGATTTGGTGTAGTTTCTATATCTCTATGTCCACTCATTTCTATACAGCATCTCTATTGGATGATAGGGTTCCTTGAGAACTTTCTTCTCTGAACAGTATTTCTCAGGGAGTAAAATGGGTACTTTGTGATCAGATATCCTAGAGAGCAGATAATCCTATTGGCAGATAGTGATCCCAATTTTCATAGTTATTACAGATCTTAGTGATAACATTCTTAAGGGTCTTGTTTGTCCTTTCTGCTTGTCTATTTTCTTGGAGATGATATACTGTAGTCTGAATGTACTGGATCTTATACTTTTTGTAGAGAACCTTGAGGAACTGGTTCACGAATTCTGTTCCTCTGTCTGTGGTCACTTGTGTTGGGGTCTTGAATCAGCAGATGATTTCTTTGTGAAAGAAATCAGCGATTGACTACACATTGGCTTCTTTGAGAAGTCCTGCCTCTATCTATTTTGTGAAGAGGTCTATGATGACAATGATATATTGGTTGCCAGTCAAGGTCAGAGATAGTGGGCCAATTATATCTATTGCTATGTAGGCAAAGAGCACTGGTTCTATGTATGCTGATCCTGGGGTCTGATTTTGTTGATCTTGTTTCTGTTTCTGGCATTTGTTACAGATCTTGACAAATTGTCTGATATCTTCCTCTATTCCTGGCCACCATATTCTTCTTCTTGCTTTATCATAGGTATTTGTTCCTTCTAGATGGCCAAGTTCATATACTAATTTCATTGCTTACTCCTTCTTGTGTTCTGATATAACTAGTAGTTTTTCTTTCTTCAGTGTTTCTCTATTGGTTTCAAATTGTTTCCATGTTCTATTGATAATCATTTGTGTCCATTCTTCCAGATGTTGGGGCATCTTTCGCTGTCTCAGATATATTATGATTCTATAGTAAGGCTCCTTATTTATTATTGCTTTATTGGTTAGAGGTCCTTCAGGGTGTCCATGAGAGGATATCTGCATTAGCATTGGTTCTTCCTGGGCAGTACATGATGGTTATGTCATAGGCTTGCAACTTCATGATCTATCTAGCATAGATTCCTTTGGGTTGTCCAGTGGTCAGTAGCCAGGTGAGAGCTGAGTGGTCTGTCTGAATGGTGAAGTGCCTTCTAGCCAGATAGTAGTGAAACTTTTCTATAGCCCAGATGACTGCGAGGTACTCCAACTTGTATGATTCATATTATTTTTCAGCTCCTTGGATTCCTCAACTAAGATATGTAATAACATACTCTACTTTGTCTTTCTTTTAGGCCAGGATGGCTCCTAGTTCTTATGTGCTTACATCTGTCTGCAGGATGAATTCTTGAGTCCAATCAGGTCTTCTAAGGATGGGTGCTTGGGTCAGTCTGACCTTGAGCTCATCAAATGCTTGTTGCTGCCTACTAGTCTATTGGAACTTGGTATCCTTCTTGTTGAGTTTAAAGATTGGACCTGCAATATTAGAGAATCTTCTAATAAATCTTCAGTAGTAGGAGGCAAGTCCCATGAAGGCTTGGGCTTCAGTAACAGTAGTAGGTCTTGGGTATGCTGCTACTGCTTGTATCCTGAGCAGGTCTATATGTGTTCCATCTTAGTTGATGACATGACCAAGATAGGAGATCTCAATTTCTGCAAACTTGCATTTCTTGAGCTTGATATAAAGACCATGCTTCCTCAACTTCTCCATCATCTGCTGGATATACCACAGATGTTCTTCAGCTGTCTTGCTGTAGATGATTACATCATCTATATAAACCATCATCCATCTTCCTATATCATAGTAGAAGATTTTGTTTATCATTCGCTGGAAGCTTGCTGGTATATTACACATTCTGAATGGCATTTGCAAGTAGACATAGATTCCATCTGGGGTGATGAAAGCTGACTTTTCACTTGCTGCTTCTATGAGACCAATTTGATAGAATCCTGAGTATAAGTCCAAGGTACTGTAATATTGTACTTCATCTCCTAGGGTTACAAGGATATCACTGATAAGGAGCAGTGGTTGGCAATCTTTCTTAGTGATCAGGTTGAGTTTCCTGTAATCAGTGCAGAGCCTTGGGGCAAATTCTCCTGACTTGCTTCCTTTCTTGGGGCCAGTACAACTGGTAAAGCCTAAGGACTACTGGTTTCTTTGATAATACTGACTTCTTCTATTTGCTTGATTTCTTCCCTAAGCCATTCATGGTAGACTGGTGGAATGGGTCTTGTCTTCTGATAAATTGGTTCAGTGTCTTCTGTGTCTACATCATAGTAGTGTGGGGTCTTTTCTTTGATATCCTTGAAGTCTGTGACAAGGATATCCTCAAATTTATAGAGTATCTTCTTGAGTTCATTTTTGAGTGAAAACTCATTTCCAATAGTATAGCTATGCTTGTTTATAGTTTTCTCCTTCTTGTGGTCCAGTTTGGTGATCTTGGTACTGGTAAATACTCCTCTTCTAGTGGATCCAAATCCTTTTCTTCCTCTTCTCATTTTCTCTAGCTTCTTAACTTCTATGATCTTTGGTTGTAGAATCAGAAAGATCAACATCTGCACCAATCAGTCCTTCTTCTTGATTGGGAATGGGATTGTAGGATTATGATTCCTGGTAATAAGTAGGATTTCTCCAGTATAGTCTGAGTTGATGACTCCTCCTTTAATGGTAATTTCACTTTTAGCCAGACTGCTTCTTGTCTTGAGGATTCCGATATGATCTTTTGGTATGGTCATTTCCAAACCAGTTGCAAGCAAGGTAGTTGTCTGGGGCTCCAGTATAGTTTCTTCTATAGTAGTAATGTCCATTCTGGTTGCATTTTCTGACTTGTATTCTGGTAGAACTGCATCAGGGTGAATCTTCCAAATCTTGATCTTGATTTCTTCTTCATCATCACTATCCTCCAGGAGGGCTAGTGGTTCATCATCTTCTTCCTCCTCTTCTTCTTTGGCCTTTTTCTTAAGAGCCTTCTGTCTTCTTTCATGGTAGATATTTCTGATTCTGTTAGTGCACTGGTAGCAATCATTGACATGCTCCATACAGTATATCTTGATTCTGTGGGGACAGACTTCTTGTAGTGTATATCCTTCTGTGATCTTCTTGCACCATTCTTCTTCACTCATCCATCCAATCTTCTTCTTCTTTTTCTGAGTGGTTACCATATAAGCTTCCTCTTGTTCACTCTCTTCTTCCTCTATGTTGGGCAGGACTCCTTTATTGACATTGATAGGAATTTGTATCTTCTGTCCTTGGTAGATGATCTTATCTTCTGCACATTGAGGTCAATTATTGCTCTGGCTTTGTGAAGCTATTGATTGCTAATAAGGATGTCATAGTTGGTTGCATTGGTTACAATTACATCCACTGGGATGGTTGCTCCTCCAAACTTGATAGGAACATCTCAAATTTTTCCCAGAGGTGTGGCTCTTGTACTATCAGCTGTGATAAACACCAACTTAGTTGCTTCTTCAACTTCCCAATCTAGGCAGTCTGCTGCTTTTTTGCTGAGGAGACATCCTCCTGCTCTAGTATCAATGATGGCCTCAAAGATTCTGTCTTTGATTTGGCAGATTGTATAGATGAAAGTCTTGTGGTTATCTTCACTTTCTTCTTCAGAGTCTTCTTGAATATTGTTGGCCTTGATTATCTTCCAACCTTGCTCCTTAGTTGTTTCTGCCAGTTCAAATCTCATTTGCTATCTGAAGGTGGGAATTTCTGCAAGCTGACTAAAGGTTACATTGACCTTTTATTGGCTGAGGTCTTTAAAGATATCATACTTGAAGGTCTTGGTCTTGCGGAGCTTCTTCTCCTTTTCTCCTTCACTGGCTGGAGTGGTTCCTTGGATGATGTTCTGAACTGCCTGCTCAAGCTCCATATCTTGATCCATTTCTTCAGCTTGGCTTTCTGTGGCTGTCTCCATTTGTTTTTCTACCAGGTTCTTCTTAGGTCTTCCTGGTGGCCTCTTGTAAGGTTCCTTACAAACATCTTTTTTGGTAGTCTATACAGAATAGATCTTCTATTCTTCATCTGATTCTCCAATTTCCTTGAATGTGATAATGTTGGCCTGTTCTTTATTTCTAGTAGCATTTCTCAGCTGGGCCTTGTGCTTGGTTTCACTCATGCATTTATAAGAGTAGTGGCCTTCCTCTCCACAGCTATAGCAGGTACCTTTCTTCTTATCTGTAGTGGCAGCAAACTTCTGAACTGAGTGGCAGTCTCTTTCTTTGATTTCCTTTACTACATCTCCTAGGTGGGCAGTCATTTCAGTGAACTGTTTAGTAAGCTCCTCCATAGGGTTGCTGTTTCTCTGCTGCTCTATAGCTCTTAGCTGAGGTGTGTTTTGATTGATCATTGTGATAGAGATTATACTGGTTGCCTTGGGTGCTTCAATTCTAACTCTAGTGACTCTTTCTATTATATAGTCTTGTGGGTGTCTGGCTATCCAATATTGCTGAGCATAGGTGATCTTTTGCAGCAGATTCAGAACTACTGGTGATGAGTGAATAGCCATAACTATCTCTGGGTGGACTCCTTTCATGAAGATTGCTTTGGCTACTTGATCTCAGATAGCATCAGCATAATCTGCAAGGATTATCTGATATCAGATTCTGGTATAGAATGTGTTTGGATCTTCACTCATTCCTTGGCATATCATATTGAGCTTATCCTTCAGGGCTTACTTGATCTCATCTGTATAGTAGGTGTTTCAGAGTCAGGTCTTCTGTACTGTCAGTATAGCATCAGCATCATTTTCTGCATGAGTTGCAGCTGTGAATGCTGCTCTTGCAGAACCTCATTGACTGAAGAGCATGAGGGCTACTTGCTGTGCTGCTGTCAGAGTTCTTACTGTGATATACTGCTCGAAGTCATCAATGAAAGTGATGATTGATTCATCTGAAGTATATCCATGGAATACTGGTGGTCTCATATCAATTTTGTCTGAGTATCTCTGCTTGGTTTGTGTGGTAATTTGGGTGGTGGTAGTTGTTCATTATTCAGCTTGAAAGTGAGGGATTCATCTTGAATTACCAGCCAATGGGCACTAAGTTGTAACATAGCAGACACTTAACCTTAGAAGTATGTTGGATTTCTGTATCTTGAAAACTTGATCTTCTTTGACTCTGCAGAGTCCTTGGATGCAGAGATGGGTGAGTTTGAAGTGTATCTGCCTACAGGCTTACTGGTTCCTTTACTTTCTCTTTACTTTGAACTATTTCGATCTGAGGTTTATTCATTCTAAGATACTAGGTTATTTATACAAGTTTACTAATTATAAGGTGGCTAAGTAATGAGTCATTTTCTGCCAGTATTGAATCTTTTAACATCTGCAAAGATTTTGCCATCTCTCAAAACTTTGTCAATGTTAAAGTTTCTGCTCTTGGTGAAATATGACTGCTATTGGTAAGGCTAAGCTATATTTGGAAATTGGATTCAGGTTCTGTGATCAAATATCTAATTCCCCTAATTTATGTTACTAATTCAGATTAACCATCACAGTATATATATTCTCAGTAGCAGTAAGCAATATCTATAAAAAAAATAAAAAATAAATAAAAATATATATATATTACTTCTCAATTACTTACTAAATAGATCTTAAATTTATAAATAAAATTACCTTCAAAATTATATATATATTTGATTAAAATGTTTATCAGTTTGATATATAGAACTCCATCTTATTATAGTATCTAAGAGAGATTTCAAAATGGGCACCCTTTTCTCTGCTATCTTACTGGTCACAATGGTTTGATAGGCAACTACTTTCTACAATTAATACTCCCTCTACCTTGGGTTGGTTTGCTATATCTGTTGTAGAATAGTGGGAGGGAGGCAATAGTGATGAGTTGCCTCTTTTTTGATATCAGATCAGTGTCTTCTCTACTTTTTTGTAGTTTCTAGTGCCTTTGGCTATGTCTGGAGTATACTTGTTTTAGTACAGTACCTTCTTCCTTTTGCTATCACCAACAAGATGTCATCTTGGTATATTACAGATTATATAGAGAGTCAGCTGACCTTGGGCATCCAGTGTTCAGTATAGGTTACTTGTAGGTCTTCAGTACTTGTGATGGGGCTCTCTGGCTTTGGTAAGCTTCCTAGTAAGTACAGTTTTAGTATAGGTGACTGTTTCTCAGGTGATGTTGGGATGGAAGAGGAAATGGCTATCATAGATAGGAGAAAGGGTGATAATGGTGAACCAGTAGAGTGCCAGACTGGGGGCAGTTATCAGGGCTGGGGCAGGTGCTGCTTTGGTGGGATCTTTTTATTAGTATAGAGTGGTTAGGTAGTAGGTATCACTTATGGCTTCTTTTGACAATTTATGGGATTGGGCCCTGGTTATTGAGGGGGATTGGAGGGCCCAAGACTACTCATTTCAGGCATCTGGGCTGCACTCAACTAGAACTGAGAGCTGATATAACAATGTAATCAAGGCCTACAGGCTTGAGTAGTGAGATATTGGAGATCTCCTCCCATCTCATGTATAAGTCCTTTACTCACCTCATCTGGGAGAACTAGGCCCTATCCACTATAATGTACTTTGATGAGAGTTTTTTCTTTGCCTGTCATTCTCCTTAGAGTGACAGGGGCTATTCTGTTTGGCTTAAGCATGGTCTTGTATATATATTGGGGTTTTGGGCATATACTTTTGGTCATTGGCATATGGCTAAGTTCTCCCTAGTGGTAGGGAGAGTATAATATACAGAATGAGGTGTGGGTTACTATAGGCTCTGCTGTGTCTAGTATGGTTGAGCTGCTAGATAATAGCTAGCCTAGGTTTAATGAGGGAACATTACTCAATAGATGGTAGAGGAGGATTTTGGCCTATATAGTCTAGGTTTCTTTTTAATAAAAATCTATAGAACTCTGAGTTTATAAAATAAAAAAAATAAAAAAAATAAAAAAAAAAAAAAAAAAAAAAAAAAAAAAAAAAAAAGAGATTTCAAAATGGAAATTCTGGAGGATTCATAGACTTTTACCAGTTGTACTTATTATGGTACTGAATTTTTGATATTCTTTATCAACTCCTATAGCCTTTTAATAGACTTGCTAAGAAAATCAGGAGTATTATAAATAATGAGATTCAATATATACTCAAAATAACAAATATGAGCAAGTAGATAATAGAGATTCTCAAACAGAGTATCATTGTTACTAATATTGTCACATATAATAGCAATGATTTGATTGTTCCTAGATATCAAATTATCTATTACCAGCTCTAGACTCTTTACAAAATTGGCACTCATACATATATGTTATTTCACTGATATTCATAAAGTCTAAGATAATATCATATATCTTCTAATTACTATCAATCCAATAAATTGTTATTCTAAGAAAGGCTTTAATATTAATGTCTGATATCCAACAATTAAGTATAAGTGATATCTTCAACTTGAGCTCTGTTAGCCTTACTTTTACTTGAGTCTACAATAGTTTGAATTCCTTTGAAATAACTCATGAAATCATATTAGCCAATAGAAGGATCAGATCTGGGTATAATATATTAAAGAGATATTTGAAGCTAGAGTTTTCAATAGTAGAGAATGACTAATACTCAGTGATAATGAAGTTTGTAATTAACTGATAGAAATTCTCATTACTTAAAAGTCTTACTAGTGTATTCCTATTTGTAATAATAAAATTTAATAAATTATTTTTCTAATAACCTCCTAAGTACTTTCTGAATTCTATTCTATCTATACTCACAATATTATCTTTCTTAGATCAGTAAGAATTCTCAGCATACTAGAGAGTTAAGAGCATAGTATTATAATGCTTCCAGAGATATCATTTAAGATTGTTGATATTGCTATCCTTTGATATATACCTCCAAGTTATACAATGGTTACAACTAATAAGCTTACTTTGTAAATTCTATTTAAATAGAGAGATATGAGACTATATTATAATCTCAACTACTTATAACTAATTACACTTATTACTAATAAGACTAACTACTCTTATGACTATAATTATTAGCACAATATATAAAACTACTTTTGTAGTATAATTCTACACCTAGCTATTACTAGATTTTATTTTTCTTTTTTTCTTATACTTATTAGTGATAATAAACTGATAGAGATATCTGATATATCCTCTAATATATTCTTTAATATATTATCTGATAGTTCCTAAATATAGTTTTTGATCTTTAGATATTTTGAAAAGTATTTGATTATAGTAGAGACTGAGAGCTTGAGTGAGAGACCAAGAGCAGGAAAGTAACTAGGAAGTGGTGAGCTAGAGAGTGGTGAACTGAGGAGCAGTGAGCTGAGGGATAGAGAATAAGCTAGAGGGGCAGTAAACTGGGGGGCAGATAGTTGAGAGCAGAGAGTTGGGGGTGGAGAGTTGGGGGCAGAGAGTTGGGAGTGCAGAGTTGGAGACAGTGAGCAGCAAGAGAAGCCAGAAACTATAGAGCCTGAAACAGGAGTCAGTGAGCTGGAGAGTAGTGAGATAGAGAGCAGCAAGATAGCAGTATAAGGTATAATAGCCAAAAATTTATTGTAGACAGAGGATGGATAAATAAATATATACAAATAGTGAACTAGTACTTATCATATAACTGCAAACAGCAAATATACTTTAGAGATTCAGCATGTTCTGTATAATTCAGTATGTTCTATATACTCCAATTGAGTGAGGTTTGTAACAATGTTTAAGCAATATTTGTAGCATATTTGAGTGAGATTTGCAGTGAGATTTGTAGTGAGGTTCAAGCAAGATTTGCAAGTAAGATTAAAGTAAGATTTGTAAGTAATGTTTGAGTAAGATTTGCATAAGCCAGACTTTATAAGCCTTCCTTCAAGCCTAGACAAGCTCTGTCTGACAAACTGATATAATATATATATAAGCTGATATTATATAATATCAGCTATCAGCTAAGCTGAGCAGAGTTATATTTATACTTATACTTATACTTATAATCTGGAGCAAATCTCACTTGTACTTATGCTTTTATGTTTATAATCTAGAGCTTTTCTCAATATATTCTACTTCTTTTATATAACTCTCATATATTCCTCCACCTAGTGCTCTCAAACAAATTGAATTAATTTGAATTAAATTGAATTGAGGGTCATTTGAATTGAATTAAATTGGGGTTTTTTCAATTCAAATCAAGTTTAAATTAAATTAGACCTTTGATTCAATTTGAATTGAATTAAATTAGACCTTTGATTTGAATTGATCAAATCAAATTTGGGTCAAATTTAATTCAATTCAATTCATTGAGAGTACTACTAACACCTTCCTTACCCTCATTCTAAATAATGTACAATTTATTAGAGATTTTAAAGGAGGTTTCAAAAGAGATTTTGAAGAAATTTTAAAAGAGCTTCTGAAAGATATTATAGCTTTTTAATATTTAATATATCAAAAGCTTACTTTTGTCTCACATTCTTTACTTTGTCTCATTTTTCACTTTATCTTATCCTTCTCTTTGCCTTACTTAATTTACTACTATATTGAGAATATATTGATATAACTGCTTGACCAATAAGTATTTACAAGGTCCCCCATAAGCTTGGTGCTCTAAAGATATCCAGCTTACTGATACTCAGCCTGCCAAGCTTACTAACACTCAGATTGCTAAGCTTACTAACTCCCAGCTTACTGACTCTTAGTACCTTAATTTCTAGCTTAACTACTAGCTTGCTACTATATAGCTCACTCTCTCAGATCTCTAGCTTCTCTACTACTAGTTCACTATCATATATCTCACTCTCTCAGATCCCCAGCCTCCTAACCACCAGCTTACCACCAGTTCACAAATATAAGGTCTTCTATCAGATTATAATAATATAGCTTAAAAAAGTTAGTTTTTTTTTTTAAATCAATATCTGAATTTTTTTTTTAATAACATTTGAAATATATATATCCTCCAGCTTCTAAGTCTGTGCCAGAGTACAAACCTTGCTACAATTGTCATTTTTGTCATTAAGTTTGCTCAAGTGCTATCTGAGAGCATTATCAAACCAATTTTCCAGATATCCCAAATCTCATAGAAAAAAGGCCTTACAAATTGGATATTAGACATACTTTTGCTATAGCTAACAAATATATTAAGAAAGTACATAATGACTAACTAAGATAAGAAGATATAAGAGTAATAGAAAACTGTGTGAAAATTATGGAATATTTATTATACTATACCAGCTTCAAGATAAATATCAAAGTATAGAACAAGTGAAGTTATCCAGATAGAATTATCATTATAGATAAATATAAAAACTACTGGCTATATTTAAGTGAGTATTAGTGAAGAATGATAAAATACTTTATATTTGACTGATAGATAGCAGACTTGTGTATTTGATTGATATTAAGAATAAGAGGGGTAGTAGTAGAGGAGATAGAGAGATGGAAGAGATAGTATAGAGGAGGTTGGTGCAGAGAAGATCAGCATAGAGAAATATGGAGAGATTGGTATAGAGGAGATCAGCATAGGAGAGGTTGGTATAGGAGAGATCAGTGTAGGAAAGATCAGTATAGAGAAATATAAAGAGATTAGTATGGAGGAGGTCAGTATAAAGAAGGTTTATACAGGAGAGGTCAGTACAAGAAAGATCAGTATAGAGAAATATAGTGAGATTGGTATAAAGAACAAAATAGATATTGGTATGGAGAAGATTAATACAGAGAGATATAGAGGAGGAGGATAGAGAAAAGTAGTTTAGAATATAAGAAGAAAGAGGAGGATTAGTTAATTTATATTAATTAAGAGTAAGATCTGTTTATGCTAATACATAAGTTCTTTATTTTTCTGATTTACTTTCTATTTATTTCTAATTTCATTTTGATTTCTAATTTCTAATTATATTTCTGTTTATTTATTCTAAATATATATCTTAGATATATAATATATTTTTTTTATATCTTATAGCTTAAAGATAGATTAAAGATATATCTGTATCAGATTAAATATAGATCAGAGTTAGGTCACATATATTTCTCAGTATATTTCTTAAGTCAGATTATATATATTTCTTAGGTTGAGTTAAATATATAATTCTGGGTTAGATTAAAGATGGGTTGCATATAATTCTGGATTGAGTTAAAGATGAATTATATATAATTTCAGATCAGATTAAAGATAGATAATATATATTTCTGACTTAGGTTAAGATGGATGATATTAATTCTAAGTAAAGTTAAAAATAGATAATATATATTTCTGAGTTAGGTTAAAGACAGATTATGTATAATTTCAGATCAGATTAAATATATACATAGGTTAGCTCAGATTATAGAATACTAATCATCATTTTCTTTACTTATATCAATTTTGATATAGGTTTCTCAGATGAGAGAGTATATAAATAGATTGTACTCTTACTATATAGCTGTATCTGTGAAATGAATTGTAACTTTTTCTACTTGTGAGCCTATAGTTGTATAAAGGTCTTCAATATTATAGTACTTATTATTATTGAGAGTACTATCTGAATTCTGATTATCATTCCATCTATTGATATAATAATTAGTATCAACTTAATTTATAAATATTGTTACTTGGTCTACTTTATCTTTGAATGATGTAAGGTGGAGGTCTTTTTAGATTTTTTTATTTTAATACTAAGGTGAAGAGCTTGAGTAAGTATAACTACTAATCAATTAGTACTACTATTTGTCATCTACTGATATTATTCTACTATTTCTGTTATCTACTTGATAAGATAGTTAGAGTTCTTCTTCTATTATTGTAGTATATTGATCATAATTTGAAATTGACTCTTTTATAATATCACTGAGGTAGATGAGCTTATAGGCTGGTGGTCTTGATAGAGTAACTATCAGATCTGCTGTGATTTTCAATAAGCTTGATATTCTTAATAGTAGTTCTATAATAGTACTGGAATTACCAATATTAGATTCAGATATCTTTTCAATTATCCTTCTAGATCTAGATGATGTAGTGGAGGTCTCACTAGGTCCAACAGCTTGTAATTCCTATTACTGAACTATTCTCACTTATATGTAGAGAATTTGATAGTAGAAGTAGATTTGTTTTTTTTTTTTTTTGATAGATATAGTATCTCTTATAGTTCAGAAAGGTCTTGACTTTGTAGTAGCAATTATTAGAGAAGAGATTCTGAAAATATTTGCTTGCAGCCTCAATAGATTTTTATATATATTCTTTATAAAAGTATCTACCAACTAGCTTATTAAATTTCTCCTTAAGTTTAGTAATATAGGGGACTTCTTTATTAAGTGTAAAAAAAGTATTAAATACTTCTTAGATGGTTTCATTATTGAGTTTGTCAAACTCCTCTTAGCTAGTATGAGTTTTAGTCTACTTAGTGATGATTCTATTGGATTCTTCAACTTAAGTCTAGGGAGTATTCAGAGTGAAGATATTTCTTAACTATTACTGACAATATTGGTAATATTGACTAGTTCTGATTGTCTATAGTAGATTATTGAAGAAAGGTTATATACTTATAGATAGGAAGTAACTTCTGCTGCTATCAAATTATAATAAAACTATATACTGATAGAATTAATATATTATAGATAATTAAGCTAACTATCAGCCCTAAGTTCTGAGTCCTTGTGAAGAAGTATTAATTATCAGTTGTAACACAGTTCAGGTATTACTTTCAGGTTCTTATACTAATAGAAGTACTGTACTTATATTCCAAGTTGATCAGGCTTAGAATTGTTAACAAGTCAGGTCTGAGGGTTTTGTAATAAGAATATTACTTTATTCTTATATTTGAAGAAAGTAGAGCTGAGGTTACAATGCACTCAATACAGAGAGTATTTATACATATTTGAGGCTATAACTAAATATAGTGTGCTGGATATGTTCATACATAGTTATACTACTTTGGGTAACTATGACTGTTAGTCAGAAATTCCATAGGAATTTCTGTAGAATTTCTGTTGGAATTTCCAGTGGCTTGTAATTAGGTATATGTAACAATTCATTACAATAGGATGGAATTTTATTCACATAAAAAGAGACAAAATCATTGATGATTTTTATCCGATATTTGGTTTGATTCCCGAAAGCCATGGCAAGACACACATAGCATTTAACGCATCCAATCAAGGAATCCTTTCAATATGTCTATTTTTAGGCTCGACAGGTTGGTTTGCAACAAAATTCATTAGCAGAGGTATAAACCAACCAAGAGACGAAAAACTGGCAATGGCGACAAGTTGCTGCAGCTTACGCAGGCCCTTTCAAAAGTCTCACTCAGTTTTGTTGAATTAGTCTTCCTTCTTTCTGGCTGTTAGCCGTGGCTTGATCCAGTTATTCGGCGTTCGAATAAAAAATCATTGTCCCTCCGACGATTTAAGGTTTTCGGCCCCGTGGTTGTGTCATGTCAGACAGACGATGCACAAGATTATCCTCATCTCTCTCGACGGATAAACACGTCCGCAAATGCGGCAAATAAGAGGTGCCTAGGCTTGTGAACGACACACTGGTTACAGCACCCTTGACGGCATCCCAAAATGAGCTCAGATAACTGTTGTAAATGATGATAAAGACGGGAGATAATTAGGTTGCGGAGTTGCTTTCAATATTCTAGAAAATCTCAATCGGTAATTTGGCATTTATGGTCCAAATTCGCCGATCGATGATCCGCGTATATACTCTTCCATGTTTCGACTGCGCCAAGGAAAACCGTACCGGCACATTCCAAAATAACCAGCACCTCCGTTCAAACGGATACTATATAAAATTGGAAATGAATCTAATTTTTCGGGGACATTAGCTGTGGATATACCGCATGCTGAACATTTCAGGGGCGGACAAAATAACTAATTTTATCATGCGGAGGGGCTCACCGTTTGAGCCTCGTTTGTTGATATTATAATTTGAATTCGGGGTTATGGTCTGCAAAGTCGTGGAGAGGTCAAAACCCCCCCGAGAAGAGGTAAAAAACAACTGCTTTACTATAGTTTGAGACGAAGATTGCACATACTGTCGGAAACTTATACCGCTGGATACAAAGTCAATTAAGATGCTTCAGATCGGCTCGGATGAAATAGAATTCACATTCCATGAGGTGATACTTTTGTGTTCTATCAATAACGTATAAATAGATACCCTAATTCGACGTATCTCCGTGAACCTAGATCCCGACTTTTCTTTGTGTTATCATTTTTAACACCTGTCTTCCAAAGCGTCGCCAGCGGAATTAAAGGAAAAGCTGAACATTATGCTGAAATCATACCCCTTTTAATTTTTTTTTCTTTTTCTCATTGAAGGTACAAACGGTCGTTCAGGAGGAATGAAACATCTTGCGCTGTACTTATCATTGGAATTTGATACGCCAAATATCTTGGCTTACGCATACATGCTCTATTATACGGTCACATTTCATAAAGGTTTCACAGCCTTAAATGTCCTATAAAACTTTCCCGGCCTGGGTTGATTCGACGCCTTATCCTTTCAACTAATTCAACATGGGAAACACATCCTCTCGTCGCCGTGCCACAAAACATCAGTCCCGCATATCTCCTGAAGAGTTATCTCACTTTAGCCCTTTGATGGAGCTGTACGGTGTGTTCATAGCGCGCTTCATCCAGATGATTTACGACCACGCCCTAGTGAAGAAAAAAATAGTCAGTGGCAGTTTCATTCTGGAATTGTGGTTTCGGAACTCGGGGCCAGAGAAGCTGGTGGCGGCCACAGCAAAGCTCCCCGCGGACATTGAGAATCGAAAGGATATGTTGAAAGAGCTGAAACCCGTGGAGAGCAGGGCCTGTGACCGCCTGGACTGGGCGATCTTATGGGACTTCGTCGAGGAGCGCTTTACCCAAGTCGAGAAAGAGTTCGCAAGATTCAAGTCCGAGCTAGTGACAAAGGTGAATAGGGGCTGGCTCAGTGTGGAACTCATCAGCACAATGACGAATCCCTCGGCGCACTGTTCTTCGAAAGATCCCGAAATGCGCTTGGTTCGCTTTCAAATACGATTTCACGACTTTCAATAGATAATTCGTTGTGGAACATATGCGTCATTGAACAATTTAACAGTTGGATGCCTAATTGAAATACAAACAGCATCATGAACGGTGCGTGTAGCCTTTGTAGACCTAAGGTTATATCCACATCGTTCGAAATCCCACGCTAAACCAAGAATCTCTAAGTTTCAATGAAGCTCGCACTACAAGTGCTGTATGTCAAGAATATGCCAGATTTTTTTTACAAAATATTTGTAGATATAATATTCCAATATGCTTATGTCTAATAATATACTATGGAACTACGTTGAGAGAGCAAAAACAGTTCGGGCTGAGTTCTTAATGAAAACTGCAAATATTGTTACGTAAGCTTTACTATTATGTAAATTTTGAAATATTCTCTACTCATTAAAATAAATTCAAGTAGATCCTTAGCAGTGCAACTGGCCGCTTTCGAACAAACGAGCCTATTTTGCGCGTGTGAGTGATGGTGATTTGGTTTTTATTAACCGCCTGCCGGAGAAGGGTTTGCGGTGGGTAATCCCGCATACAACCGGTAGATTATCAGGTGCATGGTGCGTTGCTGCATTCGATTACGTTGTTTATATGGAGCCCGAATCTTCGTTTGATCCGCCCAAATGCACTAAACCATCTTCACAGGTCAACTACTTGACGTGATAATTACCGAGCTCGTGCTCCAAGTGGGGTCCCTTTAACAATTGTTTCCAAACGCTGCAGTATAAATACCAGGTTTAGCACGCCAATCGGCCTAAATTTAGACAATACTGTGATTGAGCTTGTCATACCCAAAGACGAAAAGTGTGCTTGCACATCGAGGATTTGCTACTAGACGAGTTTGAGATCCGTGTGCATGAACCGGAATATTCTGTGTGCTGAAAACCGCACAATATAATTTGAATAGCCAAAAATATGTACACATGTTTGTGACGTCATTGGGTGGTCACGAGGAATTGATTACACAAGCCGTTGCGAGACTGCCTTTTCTCGATGATCAAAAATCGTTGTACGACCACCAATATTGCTGCGGGTTTACACTTGAACGCAATTGATTATTCCAGCCATGGATGAATCTAGCTCAAGTACCAAGGGCCCTCGTAATACAACATTCGAACGCGAGACCACAGCGGACAATGGTGGCACTGCCTTTGCCGGAAACAACGTGGAAATACACAATTCTACCTTGTATCTTGGTGAGAATTTAATTTGATGTATTGCGCGCGATCAAATGACTACATGAGCCAGATGAAAATAACTGTGGGAATCTTGATCTATCTGTGTGCAACCAAGACACTGTCGCTCACAACTGTTCAGATGCCTGTCGGCCACTGGTGCCAGTTTTCGACGTACCCGAGGTGCGAAACAACCGATTCGTGGGACGTGAAGATGTTTTCGAAAAGCTGCAGCATTTGTTGGATGGCAACAGGGAAAACTGCAGCCTTGGGCGAGTAGCTCTCATCGGCCTCGGTGGAATGGGCAAGACCCAGATTGCACTGGAATACTGTTATCGAAATTATCCTACCAAGTATCAGTATGTCTTCTGGATAATGGCCAATTCGGAGGAATCATTGAATTTCAGCTTTCTGAAGGTGGCCACGCTGCTCAAACTCTCCACCCAGGGTATCGAAAACCCGACAGTATACATCAGTCTGGTGAAACAGTGGTTCAACGATGCAAGGAAACGGTGGCTTATGGTGTTCGACAATGCCGACGAAAGCGTATACAGACTCATACTCCACTCTTATCCGACCGTAGGCGATGGCGATATCCTATTGACGTCTCGTGATGCTGTTGCTGAACACAAAACCTCAGTAATAAGTTTGGATGAAGTGAGAATGGATATAGAGAGTGCATTGAAACTTTTGTTCCGAAAAAACATCCCCGAAAACGATTCAGTTGGACGGCTGATCATTGAAGAATTAGGTCATTTACCTCTCGCAATACACTTGGCTGCTGCATGCATGGAAGAGGACGGATTGACACCCGTAGAGTTCCTGACGAATTTCAAAGACAGTCCGAAAGAATATCTAAATATGGAGGAACTGACGAAAGTAACGGGTAACAGTTATGTACACACTGTATGGACTGCTTGGGACATGTGCATCACCCGCGTTAAAGACCAAAACCCTTTCGCGGCCAATCTGCTCAACGCCTTCGCCTTCCTTCACCCGGACAATATACCACTCCAACTTTTCAGAGCACAACCAGAGCATATTTTTTTACCTGATTCCGCCAAGCCTCCGCCGCGATCTCTTGAGAAGGCTATAAATTTATTGTGCTCGTCTTCCCTTGTCCGCCGCATCGCGGCGACCACAACGGAGTTGAGCAATAGCGATGTCTACAGGGAAAAAGTTTCAATTCATCGGCTCGTTCAGACCATTGTAGGCCTCGAAATTGACAATGCCGAAAAGCCCGAATGGTGCAAGCGACTCATCGCTGCGCTGAGTCGCGAAGTGCCTTCCAATTTTAAACATGGAGACTATGAACATTTTAGAAGGGTTATGGAGATTTATATGCCACACATCCAACAAGTCATCTTGAATTTCAAGCTGTGGGACCCCGAGAAGCGTGGTATCTCAAACGAGCTCCCGTCTTTGCTGTCGCCGACCGTGCTTTATCTCACACGACAGGCTCTTTTCGAAGATGCCAAGGATTTTGCCCTGCTGGCCGTTTCGAGCTCGGAGATTGCAAACGGCCCAGAGCATCGAGATACAGCGACAGCTCTCAGCAACCTATCATATTTCTATACGAGCCAGCAAATGTTCGAGGACGCGGAGCCATACGGCAGACGGACACTGGAGATTCGCAAGAAAGCCCTCGGCCTAAGGCACGAGGACACCATGACATCGTTACGCGATCTGATCCATATCTACCATAAGCTTGGCAAGGAGGAGAATTTGGAACTCTTGTACTTAGAGAATAACATCACGCCCCTTCACCATGCAGTTCATCAAAACGACGTTAGCAGCATACGAGATCGTTCCACGTTCCGCGCACCTCTTGAAGATAAAATATCCCTTAATAGCCCTATGATGAAGGTGTATGGTGTGTTCATAGTGCACTTTATCCAGATGATCTACGATCGCATTCTAGTGAAGAACCGAAAACGCTGGGGCAGCTTCGTGGTGCTTGACTTGCGGTTCCCAAACTCAGATCCAGAGAAGCAGGTGGCGGTCACGGCATGGTGTCCCGCGGACAGTAAAAATCGCAAGGAACTGTTAAAAAGACTCAAATCCGTGAAGCGCAGAGACTGCGACCGTTTGAACTGGGCAACATTCTGGGACTTCGTCGAAGAGCGCTTTAACAAGACCGAGGAGGATTTCGGGAGATTCAAATCGGAGTTACTGACATTGATTAATCGGGGCCGGGTCAGTGTGGATTACATCATTACAAAGGCAAATCCCTCAGTCTATTGGCCTTCGAAGGACCCCGACATGCGCTTGATTCGGTTTCAACTCCAATTTCATGATTTTGAATAGATGTTTTGTGTACTCTGCTTATGCTTTATATCCATACCATTCCACCTTATGTCTACGAATCCAATTTACTTACGCATCTTATGCCTATGCGGGGTTTTTCGAGATAGCGGAACCAAGCCATTATAGTTTGAGTGCATCATAAACTATGCTATTATGTGCGTTATAATATATATATGATCTAATTTCGATAAGCATAATGCATATTGCATATTGCATTGTTTCTTTCACCTGTAGTCATCATTGTACGACCATGTGGCTCGCCCCTCCGATGCAACGTATATGCAACGTATAAGGCTCGGGTCCCAACCAAGGTTATTATGCAAAACTAAATACCTTTTAGTCTACCAAACTCGGCTTCAAGTTCCGTAAGCGGTCGATAATCAAGGTTTCGCTCCGGCCTTTGATTTGGTTACATGAGTGGGTTGACAATTTGTATTTGCTAATATATGTAAGTGAGATGAGAAAAAGGATACGAGATGTGGTTTACAAAGCGACAGATGGCTCAGAGAGGCTTCCTGCTGATCAATGGGATATTGAATTTTCCCATGTAGTTAGTAGTATATGATATTATATTCATGGTGAAGCACAGCTTAGGCAGGCCCTTGGCGAATTTTAACTTACCGAAGGACCAAGCACAGGAATGGCGGCTGTTGGAAGAGTCGGGCGCATGCACATTACAAAATCCTGGTACAGTACATTGCGTACCATTGAATACCTTCGCCATACATTTAAGTATATATATGTGTACACCAAGTATGCCATGTGACGTGATTTTATAACATGGTTCGTGATGAGATCCTTTGTTAATCCATTAACCCGGGTTTGCCCGGTAGCCGTGAGCGATCACCCCCAAGCCACTCCTGTCTTATCCCCTTCCGTCGGGCCCTGCAACTGCTTTTTCGAATTGGACGACTTTCCTTATTAAAAATAAAATAAAATAAAATAAAATAAGATGAAACAATAATAGATAACAAAAAAAAAAAAAAAAAAAAAAAAAAAAAAAAAAAAAAAAAAAAAAAAAAAAAAAAAAAAAAAAAAAAAAAAAAGGCGCACTGCCGCCTCAGCAGACCTCCTTTTTAAATTATAAGCCGAATTCATGATTGTGTATGAACTAGATAGTTCCTAACTCCAGACAGCACACTAACGATGCCCCAAGTGCTACCTCACAGCTTCCAACTCTAGCTAAACCATTATTGGCACAGCGATCCGCATGGTTACAATTACCACTACACCGAAAAAACCACGCGGTGATTACAAAAAGCGTACTGCAACTTTATCTTACAACAAGAACGCCGAATTTATCTGATAATCTCCATCCTGACGAGGCCTTTCATATTTGCTGGACACGTGTTACTATCGGTATGTGGGGGAAATTTTGAGTCACGGATCGGAGTTCAACAGATTCAAGCTGGAGCTCGAGACATGAGTAAATAGGGGCTGATTCAGTTTGGACCTTATCAGTACAACGGCGAATCCCCAATACTCTCACTCAATGAGATATATAATGTTGTAAATAGAGGTGATTTTATTGAAGTTGTATAGGTTGTGTATTTTTCTACTTTACTGATAAATGACATAAATCTAATGGAATGGCATAAGGTCACATGTTGGCATATTGAGTTGCCATCCCAACACTCTCACTCAATGAGATATGTAACCCAAAAAGAATACAACATGTACCCAAAAAAGAATACAAACTAGAATAGAAATAAACTAGAGTAAACTAAACATGACTAATGGGATACTATCTAGATAACTGCAGAAGGTCAAAATTCTCTGCTTATAAGTATGAAAATAGGTAAAGAATGTAGTAAAAGACTGGTAATATAAGAATTTTCATGGGTTGAAAAGTGTTTCAAAATATACCTGAAAATATCTATAGGTGAAGAATGTAATATATATAATCTACTCATAGATGAGAGATGTAACTAACCAACATAGAAGTGAGATGCATAGATAGTACAAGAGGCTTTTGATAGCCTGAAAATTGTCCCATAGTTAACTAAATGCTATAAGACCCATTCCTTTAGCAGATTGTTTGAATTTTGGCTATGAAAGGGCTTTAGTCAAGGAGTCTGCAATAATATACTCCATGGGAGTGTATTCCAGATATATTGTACTAGTTTCTATATATTTGTATATAAAATGATACTGTATATCAATATGTTTCATTCTACTGTAGTGTACCAGATTCTTGGTAAGTGTAATTGTAGACTGGTTATCTTAGCATAGCATAGTACTTTCTTGTATAAAGCTGAGCTTCTTTAATAGTTTGCAAAGCCATATGGCATCCTTTGTTACCAATAATAAAGTCTGATATTCAGCTTGTATAGATGATATTGTAATAGAGAATTGCTTGTACATTTGTCATGAGATGATGGATCCTTAGTTGCCAATGTGGAAGAGGTACCTAGTTGTAGATCAACAGTCATCTAAGTCTCTGGCCCAATTGGTATCATATATATCAGATAGCTGGATGTCATTGCTCTTACTATTGCTCTTATCATTGCTCTTACTATTATTCTTGCCATTGCTCTCACTTTATCCAATATCACTACCCAATATGAGCATATAGTATGCTGATCTCTTTAAGTATTGAAAAATTCTCTTAATGGTACTCTAATGTGAATTATCATAGTAGAAGGAGTACTGTGCCACCTTATTCATAATGTATGATATATCAGATCTCATTTCTAGTATGAGATACATGAGAGAACTAACTGTTTGCTAATAGGGAATGTCTTTAGTACTCTTTTTAACAAGCATATTGTCATCATTTTCAGGAGTAGTATCAGGTTTCTTTAACTTTATAAAAGTATCTATAGGAGTGCTGACCAGTTTACATTCACTCATATTGAATTATTCAAGGATAGCTTTGGTATATGTTTCTTGCAAGAGATGTATGGTATATATATTTCTATTACTTATAATTGATAACTCCAAAAGGAAGAACACATTGCCTATATTAGTTATTTTAAATTCTCAGCATAGGGTTTTCTTTACTCTGTTAAGCCTGTTCTTACTAGTAATGATAATGATATTATCTACTTATATATATTAATGAATACTATGCCATTGTCATAATACTGGATATATATGTAATTATCTGCTTCACAATGCATGAATCCATTATTAAGGAGATGTTTTTCAATTCTTTTATTCCATAACTGCACTGCTTGTTTGCTACCATATAGTCCTTTGCATAATTGGTATACAAGCTTACCATTTGGCCTATTGTATAGTTCATATTCTTACAGTTGATGGATATATAGTTCAGTATCTATCTCACTATTTAGAAATACTGTCTTTATATCTATTTGATGGATTTTTAGGTCATATATCATACTGATTACAAGAAGTATTCTAAGTGAAGTAAGCTTGAATACCAGTGAAAATATCTCATTATAGTCTATACTATAATCTTACAAATAACCTATAACAACAAAACAAGCTTTATACTGCTCTATATTGCCATCAGCATTATACTTTATCTTATATATCTATTTGGATCTAATTGCTTGATAGTTTGATAGAAGAGATACCAGATCCCAGATACTATTCTCAATAAGTGAATCATATTCCTCATCTATTATATATTCCCATTTCTTGTTATCAGTATTGCTTATGGCTTCATTGTATATATTTGGCTCACCAGATATCATGATATACATACATTCATATACTTCAGTATGGCTTACATGGTCTTGACATTATTGCTATCTAGGGCTCACTGATATGTCCCAATAACTTCCTAACTCTGAATATATCTCTTGGCATATGTTGGACTGCTTTTGTATTTATTTATCCTTTGTAGAAGATCCTTTATTATTGAAGGATTCGCTATCATCATCTTTATCTTTGATCTTGGTGATCCTTGGCTCAGACAACTCTGGCTCAGGTATGTATAGTAGTTGGAAATAGTTTTGATTAACTGCTGGAATTATTGGAAATGTTGGCTATACTAATTAGAACATAGATATTTCCATGGGTATTTTCATATAGATCTCCTTATTATTTCCTTTTTTATTAAATTATACATTATGTAAAATTACTATGCATTCATATGTAGATTCTAAAGTCTATACAATTTCCCATTATATCCAAGGAGTATGTGCTTGACTACCTTTGACTTGAATTTATATCAATTGACATTGCTTTTATCAAGAACATATATATCATATCTAAATATACATAGATGGGATATATTTGACTTAGATCTACTCCATAATTCTTCAGAGATAAGATCATCATACTTATGCTTATGGTTATTGCCAGCTTCCTTGCTTAATGATCAAGAAATATATTAATTGCAGATATACACTACTATATTAATGGCTTCAGCCCAATAGGAATATCCTAGATCAGTGACATTGATCATCATAGTACCATTTCTATGGCTGTACAGTTAAATTGCTTAGCCATACCATTTTGTTGAGATATATAAGAAGCTGTTGTTTGATAGCTTATACTGTGTTTTGTTAGAAATTCCCTGGATACATTATTTATATATTTGCATCTATTATCTGAGTATATAGCATATATTCTATATTCTGTTTCATTCTCAGCAATTGCAAGATTTCACTCTTTACTAAAGAAAATATACCTATGTCTTATATATATGATTATCAATAAACATCAGAAGGTATCTCTTGCTGGAATGTGATGGGGTATGTATTGGACTGCATATATATATCTATATGGATTAGATCAAAGATCCCCAAGATGTACTTTAATCATTCTTTGAACAGTCTCTAGAAAGCTTTGTTTTCTGTACATAACTTACAAAAGCTATCCTTTAGATGTATATACTCTGGCAATACTTTCACCAAGCTATTTCTAATCATATATTCAAGGCTCATTATGCTGATATATTCTAAGTATTGATATCATGTGTTGGATATGTCAGGTATAGTTATTGTATAAGCAGAGGCTTTTGTATCATTCAGTATGCCATTGATTATATAAAGATTGCTATATTTTAAAGCTGTTATTAATCTTTTGTTGTCATATAAATCATATATAGTAGCACCTTTTGAATATATGTAGATCTCTTTATTGCCATGAGATATCATTTTTTCTATAGAGAAGAGGTTCTTTCCTATCTTTGGAGCATTCCATATAGTACTACTAAGATTATACAACCTTTGAAAAGCAATTACAATATAATTTTTAGAGAAAAGAAACTAGTAACATGGTGACCAACAGGTAATCTGAGGTGCATATTGGGCAGGGTGGTCCAAGTGTGTTTGACTGGCAGCAGGTGGGGAGAGGCCCTGGCCTGGGGGGGGGTATGAGGGGGCTGCTGGCGGGAGGACACAGAAGGGGAGGAGGCAGTGGTGGAGGACAGGGATCTGGGAGGGCAAGCTTTGTGGAGACAGTGAAGAGGAGACAGCAGACATCAGGGCTAGAGGATTGGCTGAGGAAAGGCAAGGAGATGGAGAAGGCGGTAGTACATGGGGGAGTAGCCCTTGGCAGGGGGGGCAGTGGGGCTGGAGGTGTAGTAGCTGGGGGGAGCATGATGGTTGATGGCAACAAGACTGCCAATCTGAAAAAAAATCTGGATATGACTGCTGATGGTATGGCTGAGCAGCTGGAGCTTGGAAGGTAAGGGGATTTGGCAGATGGTGTGATGGGCCTAGTGGTGGCCCCATTACTCAAGAAATTAATCTCAGCATTCATGGTGACATTGTACTTCTGGGGCCTACAAGTGACAGTGAAAATAGTGCTGGGGCTTATTGCTAAGCAGGTGGCTGGAGCAGTATCCATAAAGTTTCTGAAGAGATTGGAGGGAGTGAAGGTAGACTTTGAGGAGGCTGAGCCTTTGGAGGAAGCACTGAAGATTGGATTGATAGTTGGGGAGGTGTGTGTTCTGATGGCATATTACCTGAAATGAGATCCCAGAGTAGTCCAACTACTGGTGAAAGGAGTGCCCACAGTGACAGTGGTGGAGATGAGAAGGAGAGTTGAGGAGATTATGGCAGAGTATGGAGAGGTGGTGGATATCGGATTCAGAGTCTAGGAAGGGACCTCACTCAGAACTGGAGACATGAATGTGAGAATTTGGCTGGCAGGGAAAGAAGCTACTGGGAAAGCAAGGGACTGGCCTTCAGGGATGGTCTGGGGGGCAATCTTGTATAAGATGATGAGGGTGAAGGGGAGTGAGGAGAAGAAAGAGGACTTATTGGAAGCACTGAAAGAGCTGAGTAATGCTGTAGAGCAGTGGGTGAAGGTCTAGAAGGCTTTTGAGGGATCAATACACTTGGAGGTGGTGGATGGAAAGCAGATTCAAGTGGACAGGAAGTAGTGGGAAAGAGATCAGGGATGTAAGAGACAGAAGAAACTGCTGGCTAAGATAGAAAGCAGATCTCTGAAGGATGTAAGTGGAATGGTGGGTGCAGGGGGTGCCAAAGCGAGTGTCTGGGCAGGCAAGGGTGGCGGGAGTGCTGAGAATGGAACAGGTGAGAACAGGGAGATGACTGGCAATGACCCATATGCTGATGGTATGCTTGAGGTTTGGGAGGAGGCATGGGAGGACTCCCCTAGCCCTACTCCTCTTATCAGGTGAGGTCCAGCTTCCTGAAGCAGAGTGGTAGAGGATGTGCCAATGTGGGGGCCCCAGTGAGTGCAATTTGGAGTTCCAGAGGTGGTGAATGGGGAACAAGTGGTGGTAGCTGGAGAGGAGGAACTGGTGGATGTCCCAGAGGTATAGGATGAGTCTGTGAGTACAGGGGCTTACACTACAATGTTAGATAGAGGGAGACTGGTAACTTCTAGAGGGAAGAAGGTGGGGAACCTACTTTAGATGTGCAGGATGATGAATAACCTAGCAGCTGAAGAGTTGGGGGAGGTGAACTTGAGAGTAATAAGCAATGAACATAGGGCATGGATCCTGTAGGGGGATGGAGTGGAGTTGGCATTGAAGGTAGAAATCCTTGCAGTATATCTAGAGGAGGAAGGGTATGAGGTAAATAAGGAGCAGGAGATGGAGCTGGCAGGGGTTGCTGGTGAGAGGGCTAAATACTGCTGGACTAAGTATCATAGATTGCAGCTCTGATAGGAGGCCTGTCTGAAGTACTGAGAGGAGTTTGAGGAGAAGGCAGATAGAGAGATGAATGAGCTATTGACTGGATTAAAGGCTCAGAGGGCTGAAGAGGAGGAGGTGACTGCAGAACATAATTTGGACATGATGCAGGAAGAGATGAATATAAAGTAGTAGGGATAGACTGAATAATACACCATATTTCATTATGAATAGTACAACTAATATTTTTTCTTTAAATATAAATAGGTTACAGGGTGCTTCTCGATACAGGAATATTTTTACTTAGCTGAAGAGATTGGAGGCTGATCTTTTCCTCTTGCAGGATATTAGGTATGAGAATGATTTAGATAGACTGGCTCCTTTCTCCACTACCTTACTGGTCACAAGGTTTGGTAGGCAACCTTCCGAGTCCCCTTTCCCCTATTATTACCCCCTCTACCTCAGATTGGTTTGCTGTGCCTGCAAGGGCATGGTGGGAGGAGGGCAATGGTGATGAGTTGCCAGTGTGCCACCTTTCTCCAGTACTATTCACGTTACACAAGCTTCAAGCAACAGTTTTTCAACACAAAGCGGAGGAAAGGTATTATAAACATGTCTTCGAGCAAGAGTTCTGATGGGTGTGCTGGGTCTGGTGGACCTGGGGCCTTTGGCTGACAGCAGATTGGGAGGGGTTATGGCCTGGGGATGGGGGCCTTTGGAGGGTCGATGAGTGGTGAGAGTGCTGGTGGAGGGCCGGTGTCCAGTGGGAAGGGAGGAGGGACTGGCCATATGAGTTTTGCTGACAAGGTGAAGGGGAGTGGATGGCCGACTGGGAGCCGGGCTGGTGCTGCGGTGGGGAAGGGCAAGGCGAGCCCTGGAAGGGGGGGAAGTTCTCTGGCTGGGGGTATGAGTGTAGGGTCTGGAGGT